>JAUZNC010041768.1:8599-57843 GCA_034780395.1 Vannuccia rotundouncinata | reverse complement strand
GTTAAAATTATTTTAAAATGTGCATACATACTTTATGGATGGCCCTTAAGGGGAGGAGGAGGCCATTTATAAAAAAATAAAATGATGATAGAACTATCAACTAACTTTTAGTATTGTATATTCTGCTTTAAAAAATCATGGATTTTTTTCACAAAAGTCATTGAAAACATGGAAAAATCATGGAAAATGATCCTGGAAAAAGCATGGGAACCCTGTTATATAAAGAAATAAAGTATGCATTCCATGTAAAAGGTGAAAATAAAGTGACAGTCAAAGAAAATAACAATAATAAAACTAGAAACAATTGAATAGGAAGAAAGTTATGAAGTTCAAGATATAAATATAGATTTTACTATTTTCATAAATGTTCCTGTCCTGGTGTTTATATTCTTTGGACTATCATGTATTTTATGGGCGAATAAGAAATGGTGTTTCACAGCATCTGGTTGTTTGTCTTGGAATTTCATCATCATCTGGTAAATTAGTTATCCTATGTAAACAATTTTTGAAGTAAGTGAAATACATATGGCCTGATTATGCACACACTACTTGTATAAGTTTTACCCACTTTCTGATTATTATCAAAAACAATAACACAATCTGTGTTAAAGAAAGATATTTAATTTATCTACCCATGAAGTGCTTATAAATTTCTGAAGCAATGGATAAGAAGTTTCAATTTAAAAGTCAACATCATTTTATGCAGCTGGATTGGCTCATTGAAATTAGTATGCAGCTGGATTGTCTACATACATGAAGTTAAACAATGAAACTCCTTGAATTTTTCCAAAACCCTTTGAAACCCTTAAATTTCATTACATTGTATAATAATAATTTTGTTGTTTTAATTCAAAAAATATTGCTTATTTGCATAGTTGAACACCTCATGGCTCCCTTCTTAGTAACAAATATCATAAAGAACTGTAAATCTCAGTTGTCCAGATAGGTAATAAATACTTTTTAATCTTAAAACTGAAAATATTGTTATGGAATTAACTTTTTGTATTGTGCAGAATCTTGATCAGCTCTTGCCTTGACAATTTCACTCCAGAAAAACTTTTAGCCCTCAAACATGCATATGCTCACCAAATCTCTTGCTCATGAGGGTCTCTGTTTATCCTTTTTGTATTTTATATTTGTATCAATATTAGTTCTCTTATTACATTCCTGCAATTTGTCTATATTTACAATGTAAAAACTAATTTTCTTACTTGACAGAAATTTTGAATAATAATAATACCCATTGAAAAATGTCAGGACCCCTTGAATTTTGTGAAGTCAGAGCATATGAACCCTGAACAATGATAAAATAAAGCTCTTTTATTACACAAATAAAATATGTAATTATGATAGTGATAACAGATCTGATTATAATTCTAGTAATCTGAATTTTTTGTTTTTTTCAATTAATTAAATATCTACAGATTTTAAATTTGGTGCTGTTTTATTACACTAAAAAATAATTATAGAAAAAAACAGCTATTCAGATATGCTCTTATATATTTTTGGAATATGTCTTATTCTAGAAATAAAACAATAGATATTCAAATACTATACACATTTGTATATTTTTGGAATATACCTAGCCCACTGTATATATCTCGATATAACCTAGTATAACCTAATTCTAAATTACATTATCTATATCGACTAGTTTCACCTTGTTTCAGATTCTATATAATTTCAACTTTCCATATATTCAGTTGTTTGTTTTCTTTCAGTGAGTGTATAAACTATGTCTACCAGTTATATTAGAGTTTGTGAAGAGGAGGGTGACGAACCCTTAGAGATTCCCAGTGAAGAAACTGGAACCCTTCTACTGACGACACTAACTGGACAATTCCCTGGTTGCACAGGACTGAAATATAAAAACCCAGACACAGGAACAATGAGGGGTGTCCGCCTCTCAGAAGGATCCCTCTTTCCACCTTCCCCATGCTGGGAAGATTTTACATTTTTCTGTGTTTTTCCCAAAGGTATTTAAATTTACTTTAATGTTACATTTTTAACTCAGTTAATCAAGTTTTTGTGAAAATTGTGTAATTTTGTACTGATTAAATTTTCAAAGAAAAACTCATGGCCGTGTTATAATCTTTTGAAAAAAAATCATTTTTCTTTATAGTTTGCATAAGGTAAAAACCGATTCCCCTTTAATCTTCAGATAATAAACGCAAATGTGGTGATGGTCTGGATAATCCTTCCGCCAAGACTAAACGAATGGATCTCAACAGAAAGTGTACCGACCTCATTGTGCTGGGAATGGCATGGAAAACGGATGAAACTTCACTGCGCACCTACTTCTCCAAGTACGGAGATATTGTGATGGCACAAGTTAAGAGAAATCCAGCCAATCAGCAGAGTAAAGGTTTTGGATTTGTTCGCTTTGCTGAATTTGAGGCTCAGGTTATGTGCCTTTCCGACAGACATCATATCGATGGCAGATGGTGTGAAGTCAAGGTTCCAAATTCAAAGGTGAATTTTAGAAAGCAAAAACTATCAAACATCAATTTTTACGAACCTTTTTCAATCGATATCATTTATTAATTTTCTCTATATAAAAAATCTCCCGATTTGTATCCAGGTGGAGGGCGACAGACAAGAAACATCGAGGAAAATCTTTGTCGGCAGAATAACTGAAGAATTAACACCAGAGATAATAGAAGAACACTTTTCACAATATGCTAAGGTATGATATCCTAAATAGTTTTGTGTGTTGTGTGTATCGTCATAATTATCTAGTATTGTGGTTACTTTTCTGACGACCATAAAATTTTGAAAAATTGTACGTAAGAGAAATTGTTATAATATTTTTTGTTTATTATGAGAGATACGTCCGACGAAAACGGTACTCGTTGAGTGACGCAATTCTATAACAAAATATGTATTATATCTACCCTCAACAGGTGAAGTTGAGTTTTTAGGAATTTCTACATAATGTGTGGTGAACAGAGTTAAGTATTATTTAGAAATAAAATCGTTTTAGTTTCCTTCATTTTTTGTATTGTTCTATTTAAACAACCTGGACCCTTTCTATTGTCAGGTAAAAGAGGTGTACATCCCAAAGCCCTTCCGTGCTTTTGCCTTCGTGACCTTCGTGGACTCGGAGCCAGTAGCCGACCTGCTGCGTCAAGAGCATCTCATTCGCGGGGTCCAGGTCCATGTTGGAACTGCAGTTCCGAAACTCCCCCCACTCAACAACCAGATGATGGGGGGTGGAGGAGGTGGTCCTGGATATCAGCGAGGCTTTCAGCAACAGGGAATGCGTTTTAATAATAATAACAACAATCAGTCTCAAAATAATCCTCCCAGTGAGTTATATGCTCTTGAAGAAGTCATGCGGTGGTTTCATTTCCTCTTTTATGTTTTCTTTATTTAGACTGGCAGATGAACGGTGGAGGATACCAAATGCAAAATAATAATAATAATCGTCAACCACCACAAATGTTCAATAACAATCAAAATACAGTAAGATTGTCTCCTTCCTAGTTGAATGTTCTATTGGTGTATTTAGTTGTGTTCATTTTCCCTCTATAGTCAGGATCGATGGATATGACTCAGAACACGGCAGCCTTAGCCGCTCTCAATATGCTCAACAATCCCAATGTTGTGGCAGCCATTATGAACGCGGCAGGCCAAGCAGTTGTAGGTTTGAAATGGCATCTACAAATTCGAAATGTTTTATAAATACTCAAAAACTATTTTAATGTAACAAAATAATGTTAAATTTTTTCGTTCACCTTTTCTGAATTTGGTACTTTGCATTTATCAACTCCATGGGTCAAATAGTTTACCTTCTTATGGCGTGTCTTTTTCTAATCAATATACCGAAAAGTATATTCACGATTTCTATAAAGTTAATGTTTAAAGATGTTTTTAGGTTATTAACCTCATTTGAGTTTAACGCGAAAGTTATTTTCAAGTTTTCTAATTAAAATTTAATTCACGGCCGGGTTGATTTATTTTCAAATTATATTTGCAATTTTAACTGTAATTGAAAGTTCTTTTCATCTATAATAATATTGTTTAATAGTATAATACTAAGTAAACGGATAAAGTTTTTTTAATTATGTAAATGGTGAAATCTGCAGGAACTATCGATTAATCCCGCTCTCATTTGGTTATGTCCACTTTACTGTAATTTGTATATGATTACATAAATTGTTGTTCTATTTTTTCAGGGTAGTCATCAGAAATAGCTTTCGATTGGTAGCGTGTATCGATTATCAGCTTTCGTTTTATGACTGAAATTAATCGATTTTTCTCTGACCATAGCTGTTTGGCGTGCGATCTTGGAGCAGTTTTTCTTGTTTGCTTGTGTCTGTATGATCTTATACTTTTGTACTAGTCATTATGTTGCAGAAATCATGAATTGTTGTCATTTTTTTGACACTATATTATGTATGTTTCTATATTATTGATATTTAATGTTTTGTGTGATCATATGTCCAAATTTGCTGTTGCTAATTTCATGATTTGAGATTTAGTGTTCTTTTATTAACTTGTTCTTAATTCCTATTTTCTGTTTCAAATTTTCTTTGTTCAAAATAGTTCTTAATTGTTCTCAAAATTGTTCTTAATTCAAAGTGATTCGATGTTTCATCTCATGATAAATTGCCTTAATAACCTTTCCTAGTTTTAATTCTACATTTTTTCTCAATAACTTAATATTCACTAGTATGTCTATATCGTTCCCACATTTATGTGTGTTTCTGACATTAACACTGATTGCAGATTATTTCTTTAGTGTTTGTTTGGTTAATTGGTACATATAAACAATATATTTATAATTATAACATACTATATGTATATATCTAGCGAAATTTAATGACTGATTGATACTGCTATTCTATGTCTTGCTTACTTGTGTTCTTCATTTGTCTGTATGTGTGCCTGATTGCTGTCATTTGTGTACATGTTGAACTGACAAATGTGATTGTTACATATATAAATATTGTTTGTTTTATTAAAATTCATGTCTCTGTTATTGAATGATTGGTTTGATTTTGGTTTCTAAATCTTATGTTGCTTGTTGGCTTCTTATAGAGTTAGTCAAAAGAAATAATTGTAGTTTTAGATAATTTTACTACTTGGAGCCTGCTATGTTGTACTTCTCTACACCCCATTTCTAGATGATAATGGAAGTCATTGCGTTTTAATTGACATTTTTTTAAATAAAAATTCATCAAATGTTTCATAGACTTTTACAATCTGCTACATTATGATTATATCTTTCTTGTATGTTATAAATATTTAGATATTAAATGAAAGAAAAAGTTTATTAATTAGAAATGAAAGTTCAATATATAGTTAGTTGCAGATGTGGAAACGAGGCCTTAATGATGTTGTACATCCAATATAGGAGACAAATGAATTAATTAACTTAAAAAAATTTCTTTTGGGAGTAGGTGCCCCTTTCTCAGTAAAATAATAATTTTTTTGTTTATTCGTATTTTTTGACCTTAATATTTTCAAATATACATTTTAAATGTTCTTTGTTGCTTTATATTAAAGTTTGTGGGAAGGAATTTGGTCAATTATATTGATATTCATCATTCAACAGGAAATTTTAACTTTTTATGGTTACCCTGCCTATAACTGATATTTCTATATTTTATTTATAGCTATAAACTATTGTCCACTGCCTTTTGTACTGCCTGATGAACACGGAAGAAGAGGTATATGTTAATTTATCAGATATTCAAAACTATTATACATATTAAATAGGTACTATTTATTTCAAGTATAGTTATAATGTAATTAGTGATTAAAAGAAGACTATTTTTCTTTTAAAAAAGGTATACTTACCAATATGTTTATATTATCTTGCGTATGAATTTAATCGAATCTATTAATTTATTAAAACTGGTGTCTGTGGAATTGTAAAAGAAAAGGTTTAAATTCTTTCCAATATTTTATTTTTAGGTAATTTTGACATTCGGGTAGTTACTTTTTTGCCACATATTGGCTTAGTTTCCGAGGAGGGGTAAACGATAATTTTTTATTCAATATTTTCAAAACGTAACTTTGAAATATATATATATCTATTTGAATCGTGTTCTCTTTTCAATAATTGGTCAAGTTAATATAAATTTTTATCATAAATGATAATACGAAATTAATTATTATTTAAACTAAATTGCATTTTAATAATTAATCCTTATATATTTTTAGATGATCTTTAATCGTGAGTAGGTATCTTATAAATATTAAATCAACTTTGCCTAAGAATGACATTTTTATAAATATGTATAAAAAAGTATGTCATTTTTTAATTAGTCAAACTCATGCAGTCTATTCAAAGCAATCTTGATACATATTATCAAATATGCATGGTATAATCAAGCTATCGAATTAGTAGCTACCGTAGGCTGTGAACCAAGTAGACCAAGAACTATTGGATAAGGACAAATGCACAGATCAAACCCTGAAAGTGATGGACCATGCACAAACATACTACAAGAGGGTAATTGGAGCCATCCCTTTTCTCGAATAGTCTGACTGGATTATCAATGCGATGGCTATTCACCGCGATATTGACATATCAACAACTGTTATATGTTGATCGTTACCTAAAACTGCGCCCACTAAGACTATTTTCCAAATCTGTGAATTAGTTGATGACTAGTAATCATTTATAAAATACATTCATACATACCTATATATATATATACATATGAAACCATCATATAATAAATGATATGCGTACAATCTACAACCATAATATATAACATTTTATTTTCTGCATATATGTAATTCAAACTGTTGTTATTTAAAAAATTTTATTTGTACTTATACATAGATTTGATAGCTATTTAATTATTTTGCTTAATTTTGGTAAACCAATATAATGGCTCCAGCCTTGGGAAATCTACCGTTAATCTAAATTATAAATGTGGACCCTCACTGGTTTTATTTCTATTTGCGCCTCTGGAAATTTAAGCAATTTATCAATAATTAACATGATTAATGTGTTCTTTTAATTGACTTTAAATATTGTTATTATAGTACTTAAATATATATTATAATTTCTACTATATATTAATTATATGTGTATATAACGGCAACAGAGACTTATACTAATAGTACCCATTCATATACCTAGTTTAAAAGTTATTATTTATTTTTTTATATTATAGCACCTGAATACAATATTTTGAACGTATATTTAACATTTTAATTTCATACTCAAAATACAAAGTACAAAAATTGAAAGCCATAATTATTATTTAAATAAATTTAAAATTTATTGAGTAATAAATGATATCTCATATATATTGCGACAATAAAAATAAACTATTTGGTAATTTAAGGTATACTTACGTTTTATGATAATGGAATCAATGATAAATTAAATTTTTCAAAATTAAACATTTAAAATATATATATCTGCAAATTCTAAATAAAGCATTGAAAATATATGTAATTAGAAATTTTATGCTTATTTATCTTTTAGACTATTTGAAATAAATTGAACAATTTTTACATCATTAATTTATCATACTCGATATTTATTTGATCAAATATATATTATCTTGTAATCATTTAATAAATGTAATTAAAATAATTGATTACGTTATAATAAATGGGGTTTGGTTTCGCTTCCTGTTAAATAAAGAGTCTTGAAATCATTTGTTTGTTTGTTATATATTTTGCAAATTATATAAAAAGTAACCTAAGTATGTTAATTTATTATTTCTAAGATTTTGATATAAATGAAATAAATCTTAGTTCATTTTTTAATGGGTAGTTAAAGGGTATTTGAGTGTTAGTAATTATACCAGTGTAATTATTCGAAAAAATTTGGTTACATTTCAAAAATATTACAATTATTATTTTTTAAATATGAACTATTACTTTAAAAGTTAAATTGAATTTAGACAGGGTCAGATTAACATGATTTTCCTACACAGTGGTGTGATTCTTCTTTATTTTAAAGGAATTCCTTATTTTTTGTAAAGATGAGGGCCCTTTAATCATCGAATTTTATCATAAAAGCTAAATATATGGGCCCTTTATTTGTTATACCAAGGGCACTATTATAGCTCCTTCTTTTTTCCCCAAGTCTATTCTCATCCCTGCCTATATGGATGTGCAGAATTGGCTGTTTATCCTCACTTTGTCAAATTTGTAACTGAATCCAAACTGAAACAAAACATTTACAAATAATTGATTTGAAACAATCAAGAGAAAGAGTAAAGATTCTGCTACTGAAGCAATATTGGCATTCATTGCAAGATCTAGGAAACCAAATAAGATTTTAGCAGAAATGTGTATTACAGTACCTGATTAGTGGCACATGCAGAATTTATTATTTGATTTATTGTTGAAAATCCAATAGTTGGATAAATTTACTGAAGCAAATAATGTCACATTTTGAGGCTCTATTATGTTTTATTCATAATAATGTCATAGTATTTGTGGGAATTTAGGTTCCATATTACAGGGTTGCTACAGGTCAGGGAAAAGTCAAAAATTGATCAGTCAGGGAATTTAAGTATTAAGCAAAAAGTCAAGGAATTTATAAAATTTTATATATTAACAGCCTCCCACTTGTCCTAAAAATCCTAAAAAAATACTTTTTTGATAAATTTGTCATAAAAATCCTATTTTTTGTATTTTTTATCCTTAGTCACTTGCTGTAGCTTCTGTAGTTAAGCCAAGTATTTCTCAGGTTTTTCGTGTTGATGCTTGTGGAAGATGTTTGTGATAAAGTAAGAAGACCAAACAAAAACCATTCCAAAAGATTGTTATGAACTGGATAAATGCACTCTCAATATTCATCAAAGATCATATTGGAAAGAAGATATGGATGTGGAAAAATCAACAACTGTTCAATTAAATACATATTGGTCTAACATCTTTTTGATGAGCAATCCTGATGGCAATATGAAATATCCTCAATTAACAGCATTGGTGAAGTGTATTTTATCACTATCATTTGGAAATGTTGTACTTGAACTAAGATTCTCTATAAACAAAGCTATCTTGGACATTCATGGAGACAGTCAAAATGAAGATACAATAATAGCTCTGCATCATGTGAAACACTAGTTGAATCAAATGGGTGGAATTATGAAATTCCCAATAACTAGTAAGTTGCTAGATTCTGTTTCACAATCACAACAACAATATCACTGATTTACAAGCCAAGAAACAGATGCAAGACCAAGAGAAAATACTGAGAGAAGCTGGTCAAAAATGTGAAGAATCCAAGATGCAGCATGAAGCAATTGCTTTTGAATTAACTCAAAAGAAATGAGATTTTGGTGGCAGAACAAGCTATCAAAGAAGGCAATGACAAGTTACAAAAAGCATTGTTGTCAAAGCCCTTAGATTCTGTGAAGGTGAGGAAATTCACTGATGAAATTGAACTTTTAACAATTAAATGCAAGCCATAATATTTATTGTTGTTTTAACAGATATATCATTCAATATACTGAGACCACTGACAAAGCCCATGACATTTATTAGGTCTAAATAATATCTATGTTTAATAAATCTGTTTCAATGGAATCTGCTTTTTTGAATAACCATGTGTATTACATAGAATATGTGGTTTATATAGGTATTTAATAATATAATCAACTACCTAGATTTTTGATATAAAATGTCCTAAAATCCTTTAAAAAAAACATTTTTTACCTGTGGGAGGCCTGTATTAAATATTTTAAACACTCCTTTATATATGCATTCTACAGGCCTTTTTTCAGGCTAAAAGGTCATTTTTATAATTAATTCATCTTATATGATATAACAATTCAAAGAGGTCTGCAGTGCAGGGTTTGATGCACAAAAAAAATATTATAAGATAATATCTAAACACCTATTTATATGCATTTTATGTAATAATGCTTCAATTTTTTTGCACTTCATGCTAATCTACAGGCTATGCTCATGTGTGGCCATGTCCACCATACAGACTTCTTGCAAAATATATTTCAGACTTTTTTGTGGAAGTCCAATCCAATCCCATGCCTGGTTCTAGGTTAAAAAAATAACCAAATTTTTTTACACTTTGTATGAATTATAATTTTTTCATAGATTTATTCATACATTTATTAAGACTAATGTTTTTTAAAAGCTGATGTATTTTTTTTACCTTAAAAGCAGTGAGAGCAATTCACAGACAACTGGGCCCAAGACAACTCAGCCTATTAAGCCAAGGGACAACTCTAACTATAATGTTGACAGTTAATCAAATGAAATAATATATTTAATGTAACAATGCAAGGATAGTGAATGGAAATAGTAAATGTATTACACATAATCAGATCAAAATAGATTAATACATAATTAATCAAAACTGAAAACACATACTTTGATAAAATTAACCCCTATTAACCAATCTATTAGTATTTTTATTTTAAATAACAGTAAATTTTATCTCACAAAGTGTTTTAATTTTAGGGTTAATTTAATAATTTTTTATATTAATAATAATTAATAATACTATTTTTATATAGTAGTCCTGGGCTGAGTTGTCCCTTTACCATGAGAGCACATTGTCCTTTTAGTAAGTAAGCTACATTTATATTTTTTATAATATTAGAATGTTGCATTTAGCAGCTTTACAGTGTTTATTTAATTTTATTTAATTGTTTCTAATTTTGGTGACATCTTACAGTTAATGATTCCTATTAATGTAGACTTACAAACAATTTACTTGTGGTAAGGACAAGTCAGGTAATTTGATCTTTGAAAAAGTGTTGCAACCCTGATATTATATCACATAACAATATTGGCTAGTTATATATTTTACTTATTTGTATTGTACATTTTTTCACTGTGTATTTTTTTGATTTCTCAACACATCTTGCCTTTTTTTAATAATCCTTTACTAAATAAATATATGAATAAAAGTAAAACCCAGCCCAGGGCCATGGGTTAAGCCCAGCCTAGCCCAGACTAAAATATTTTGTGATAAAAATGACTTGTCCTTCAAGTGAATAGTTTTGCTTTGTTTGACCCAGCAACTGATTGAATTGGGTAGCCAAATAAATAAAAAACAAATATTAAATAATTTATTTGATAATTTACACATTATTTTTGTGATATGGTGTGCTTTATATTGAATTTAAAAATATAATTCTTTTAAAAATATAAATAAATAATGTTATTATATATTTTGATATAAATTTGTTTAAAATTAATTGAAATAATTGAAGAAATTTTATTGAATCTGTTGCTGGAATTGCTTGTTAAAGTTAGTAAAGTAATTTTTTTTAATTTAGACAAATTGTTTTTATCATAAAATATTTTGGGCCAGATTGGGTTTTACCTATTGTGCATGAGATGAAGTAAACTAATTTTACACTAATACAGGTATTTCTTCAAGCAGAAAATATAAAAAAAACAATATAGTATACATATGTATGACAATTATGAAGATGAAAACAACATTTAATACTTGCAACATTTTCTTATATAGGTAAGATTCATAAATTTTCTGCTGATCAGAGTCTACCAATACTAAAAATAAAATGACATGCTGTGTGAGTCGAATTAATAGTGAATCTGACATACCTACTGAAATATAACAAGCTATTTTTTAATATTTTCATCTCAACATGTTTCAATTTTTTGTCATTTAATAAGATCTGAATATCCTAATTGTTAAAATAATATTTCTCAATATAACACCACTCCACTTTTCACAGTAGATCCTTCATTGTTACCACTAGCAAGCTGTACAATGCCTCCCAATTATTATAATTTTATAATGATAACTATGTCTCTCCCTTTTTTTTCATTTTATTACATTCTGTTTAACATTTTTGCCAACTTATCTGTTTCAAAGTTTTTTCATGTACCATTTATGTACTCCTACTCTGTGTAACCAATAATGCTTAGGTAATTGTCATTCTCTCTCATTTACTCATGAACTCAGATTCACTATAAATTATGCTTTGATATTTATTCAATCTGTGTTTACAATGAATTTACAATTTTATACTGTATTTATACCTACTATTTCTACTATAATATTTTATTGATTGTAAGTAATTATTTACGCCTCTTGTGCTGGTAGTAAATAGCATTTTATTCAATTCATAAATACCTTTTTGTATACACACACATTTTTGTATGTCATTTTATATAAAAATATGTTCACTTTTTAATTGTCTGACATTATTGTTATTCTGCAAAATTGAATGTATTATGGATTTATTGTATCTATCATAAGCTTTACATGTTTAGAAAGGATGCAGAATATTAAATAAAAAAAAACACTAGTAATAAAAATTCAAAATATATTGGGAAAAGTCTGAAAAACTCGTTTTTAGTTGAAAAGACCCTGGAAAACTCAGGGAAAAAAGTTTTTCCTTTCTGGTGGACACCTGAAGAACACCCTAAAAGGACCTTTTAGGACATGTAATTTTGAAATGGGTATGAAAAAATAATGGTATTTTGTTTAATATCTGTTTTCATGAAATTAGAAAAGTAGTGCTTTTCCATACAAGGATTTTTTTTTGAGAGAGCACAGTGATCAAGGTTTTCATAAAAATCAGAGTATTGAAATGAGCTTTTATAACTAGTGAACTTATGGTTTTCCTATGATGCTGTTGTGACTTTGTGGACCCTACAGTAAAAAAATTGTTGGTATTAATTAGGCCATGCATTTATTAGCAAGAGTTTTCTATATTTATTTTTTATATATTTCATAGATATTAAATATTTCCATGCACTGAATTAAATTAATTGAAAAATAGTCCATGCATTGAAAAGTAAAACTACAAATGCCTCATATATTTAAAGGTTAACTTTTCAATATATGCATAAAAATGTAATTAAATTTTTAGATAAGTTACAAATACAAAATAAGACAATGATGTTTCAAGCAGAAATGTAACCTTTTTGGTATTATTACACTGAAAAGGTCATGGTTTTTCCTTAGATTTCATGGAAAAGTCATGGAATTTTTACCTTTTATTCTGTAACCTAGTAATTGTATGGTTTAATTTTTGTGTTTTATGTATGTGTAATAATTAGTGATCAATACCATATTTCTGCTTACTGTTAAAACAATATTATCATGTTATGTGTATTATATTTTTAAAACCAAATATTTCATGTTGAGTATATTATAATTGATATGTTTTGTTCTTTTTAGTCATGGTGAAACTGTTTATTGGTAATCTCTCTCAAAATGTAAATGCTGATGAATTGAGAACAGAATTTGAAAAATATGGTACTGTCACTGAATGTGCAGTTGTCAACAATTATGCATTTGTCGTAAGTTTATTATCAACATCTTTATCAACTTATCTTTAGAAATATTCATCATTTTTAGTTTTATATTATTTTTGTAATGTTCATAATTATACAAAAAAATCTTTTTAGCACATGGATCTTGAATCTGAAGCTAAGGCAGCAATAGCTAATCTCAATGATTATGAGATTGCTGGTACCAGGATTAATGTTGAAATGAGTCATGGAAAAAAGAAAACTAGTGGTGGGCCAATGCGTGGTAACTGGCGTGGAGGGTATGAAGACTTTCGTGGTAGAGGAGGAATGCGTGGACGAGGATTTGGTGGACCTAGAGGAGGTCCGCGTGGTGGTGGAAGCTTTCCACCTCCACCAGGTGATTGGGACAGTGGTTATGGCAATGGATATGGTCCGCCAAGAGGTATTTAACAATGAAATTATTCTAAAAGTAATGAATCATTGTATTTAGGTTTTAAGAATATTCCATTGGAAAGAGTTTCATATGAATTTGTTTTGTGTAATTTTATATAATAAATCATTCTATTTGTATAATATTACATTTTATTAGGAGGATATGGTGGTGGTGGGGGCGGTTATGGTTCGCGAGGAGCTCCTCGAGGTGCTCCAAGGGGTCCATTCCCACCTAGTCGTGGAGGGCCTAGAGGTGGTCCACCAAGAGGTCGTGGAGGTAGAGGTGCAACTTCCTATGGTGCACCACCAACTCGTGGTGGTCGAGGTGGGGGATATGGAGGTCCACCGGCTCCTTCATCAGATGGATATGGAGGTGGTTCTGGATATAAAAGTTATAGCGGGGGCCCAGAGGCTGCAGGGGGTGATTATTATGCTAATGGCAATGGAGCAGAGTACTACGGTGCACCAGCAGCTGATTATGATTACAGTGGAGGAGGAGGTTATGGTGGATATGATTCATATAGGTTTGTTTATTTTTAATTCGCTAAATGTAATTATTGCAACTAATGTATATTTAATTATGTAAATAAATATACAGGGTGATTCAAAAATAACTGAACCCAATATATCAAAACAGAAAATAGAATAAAACGTATTTATAAACAAGTGTATTGTAAACAATAAACGACTGGATATCACATGTTAAGTTTTACGTTAAATGTTCAAAATGACTGCCTTTAACCTTGACACATTCAGTGTAGTTGACAGCATCGACACACTTTTGCATAAAGTTCATGACAAATACGATCGCGTTCGTTTTGAATAGACACCCTCAGTTCAGCGATTGATATTGGGCGGTTCGCGTAGACTAAATTTCAACACACAAAAAAGAAATCAGGTTGGGTAAGATCTAGAGAATGGGCTGGCCACTCGATAGCCCATGACGACTGAACCAGCCCACAGGGAAGTGCTTATCTTATCACGTATATATTATATTCAGCATGTATATATATATATATTATAACCTCATAATATATATTCAGCAATTCCAAAATTGAAATTTATAATTCAACCAATCAAACCTATATATGTTTACGTCTTATATTTTGGGATCGGTTATTTTTTAATCACTATATTAATTCTAGGTTTTCATATCGGTATATTGAAAATGATATTTTGATTTTATTCTTAATTTTTTTCTTCCATACAATTACTTTTTGTTTTTATTGTTCATTGTTATTTTTAATTGGTATGTCCATTAATTATTATAGTGGAGATTACGGTGCTGGTGATGGTTATGATTCTCAAGCCTTTTATTCTGACTACAACTATGACTATCAACAAGACAGTGGCTATTCCCCAGCTCCTCCTAGCAGGGGTGGAGGAAGGTATGTATAATTTAATTTTGTTATCGTGATAATATTGATATTTGCTTGTTTTCGCAGAAAGGCTAGATTTATTGTAGAAATATGTTAGCTTATTTTTAATTTGCTTAGGATACCTAATTCATTCAATGAGATTTTACCATTTTTTAAAAATAGCGCAATGTAATTTTTTCAAATTGTTTTAATTTTCACTTTAAAATTTCATTAACACATACTTTTTAAGCCAATAAAAGAAAGTAGGCGTCATCAACCAAGTGTCAATTGTTTTTAATGAATATATGTAAAAAGAACAATGTTATCATCAGACTGTTGCAATTGGGACGGCATGGAGTGCACAACTGTTACAAAGCGATGATAGTTAACCATACAGGAATTAAAAAGTCGAAAAACTTGGAGTGTTGGGTTAAGATAAGATAGTGGTTTGTTGTCAAATATCAGTAAAGTAATTATGCTTACATGGCAGAAATCAGATAAATAGGAATGAAAATTCTTAGATGAGTTAAAAAGATATAATAAAAAGTCAGGGGCTCAGGAGGCAGATTCGTTATTCGCTTTACAGGCTGCGATGATGAATGATTTACCGGGAATAGCCAGTCTGTGTTGTGGGATCCTGAGTTTTGGCGATTGCCTTGTCCTCCTGTTGCGCGACTCTTCTTGGGTTGGAGGCATTAATTAAAGTCAGGCTGATCAGGCTTCATCATCCCAGAGAGCTACTTGAGGATGAAGCCTTTCAGGTGGACGAGAATAGGTTGTACACGCCTCTTTTAAGGCGTCGGTATATGTCATTCCTGGGAAGATTGACGAACCGAAGATTCAGGGATATGTGGTAGAAGCTGGGCCAGCATATTCGAACAGGCTGAGAATGCTCGATATGCATAGGTGGATGAGGCCTTTGGAGAGTGCGGAGCCAAAAAATCCGCTGTAAAGCTTTGGTCCTGCTGTTGTATATATGTTCTCTGAAGGTGAGATGCCTGATCATGCTATTATCTTTGCACCCGGTCACGATCTCGTTTGCGGATTCCTGGGCTTTGTTGTGTAGCGTCATTTCGTAATTTCCACATAAGATAGAAACGATTACGTCATCGGCGTAAATGTCAGTCTTGGAGATGTATGTGAGCCAGACCCAGTGGCCCAGAACTGAACCCTGTAGTATCTTCCCTGTATTGGACAGTTTGCAGTCTGTCTTGGAGGAAACTCTGGGTGAGGGCGATGAGAGCTGGGTCGATATTGGCGGAAATTTGTTTTGGCAGCAGTAGAGCTGGGCGCATTGTATTACCAGGCTTTCTTTTCTGATTTGTACTTCTATTTGTACCTTTTGTAAGAATATTGGCTGAAAGTTTTGTCAGAATTAATGGAGTTATGTTTTTGTCTTTAATGTATGGATTTTTAATATTTAAATATTATATATACGTATATTGGTGTATATATACGTCGTACGTTTGATAAATCAATATTTTTATAAAATTTTATTTGGTTTGTATAGTAGTTTTTTTTATTATTGGTTAATTTAATCGCAATTTGATTAATTAAGTTATGTACTTATTGATCAAATATAATTATTTTAATTAATCAAGTGGTTTTGATTCACTCTAGTGCAAAGTAAATTTTCACTTATCCTGTTCATTATTGTATTTATATTTACCATGTTTGAGTAGGACTCACTCCGAATGTAGACAGTAGTAACACAATCCAGTGAACGTGTATTACTATTACTTACTATCCGCTAAGGTTGTAAATTCGTTATAGATGATACTGTTTGATCTGTCGTAAAAAAAATAGCTCTAACGTACAAAGTGTTTGTAGGTATCAGCTATTAAAAATAGTGGGGTACAAACGTTCCTGCAACCCATTTTTATTGACCTCGGACGCAAGGAAATCTTTTAATCGCAAATAACTGCTTTATGATGCATTTTGGATGCATATTTACCAATAGATAGAAAAATATATAAAGTATCTAAAGGTATTTAAAAGATTAATTTAAAAAATAACGCGATTCGTTAGGGCGTAAAAATCTCTAATGAATGTCAGGTAAGAAGTGGAATAAAATTGGTAGCCTTCATCGGCAATTATCAAGTCAAAAATTATGTTTTATTAGTGAATATCTTAAAAAGGAAGCATCTGAGACCGAATTACCAACCGTCTCTGAAATTTCCTTTTTGAGATGTTCACTAAAGCATAAGTTTTTGACATGTTCATTATATGAACATTTTTTCAGAAAAATTGTGATTTAGTACTTTATATACACGTTTCTATCTATTAGTAATATATTATATGCATCATAAAGCAGTTATTTGCGATTTAAATTTTTTTCTTGCTTAGATATGGAATTTACGTTATTCGGGTCCGATATAATTGTGTTCCAGGAGTCTGGAAATTTGTACCCCACCTTTTTTTTCAATTGCTAGTAACTAAATCTAACACACTGCAAAAAAAATCAAAAGTGATTTGTTGATAATTATTATATTTTGGAAGCGCTTTATGATTGTACAATGTATGTATATCAGGCATGGTTTTTTTCCGTATTTTTTGAGGTCAAATGGATCGTTTTTCAGAATCGTCCAAAACTGTAATAAAATTCAATGTCATGGGGGGTGAGGGTTATCAACATTAAAAGTTTGTGAAATTTCTTAATTTCTTTTAAATGATATATAATATAAATTTATAGCTTGAATAATTATAAGTTCACGAGATCGTACATATTTCAATATTTTCTCATTGATATTAGAGAAAAAAACGGGGGACTTCGCCCCCCTAACCCCCTGGACCCCCACTTAAATCATTTGCTCGCTTCGCTCGCAAATAATTTCCGTATTTTTTAAATACCTCCAAAATCATGCCTGGTATATGAATAAAAACCAGTAACAAAAAGATTGGAAATATTTCTTACGAAATTTTACATCATTTAATTTGCTACATTGTTTCAATTTTCTTGCTATTTATCCAGCTTGTTCACTTATCCCACTTCGTCTCTATCCATTTGCAGATATGCTCCCTACTGAAGAACTTGATTCTTTCAGTTTTTGTACAAAACTTCACTCATCTGGTAAATTGAAATCAACTCGTGGGCTTTTCTGTCAATTTTGAAATAACCTGACTCTATAAATGGTTGTTGTCGCATTCTTTTTGTCTTAAATTTAGTTGTCGCGGCGTGGTCGTCAATAACTGAATCGTGCGAACCTGCCTATCTTTGCAGCTAGAATCAAACACTTGTCATTCGTCCGATATTTTACTTTATAGTAAACAGTCACACCCGATCATCGTTCGCATTCTTACATATAATACTAAAGCGTATTTTATACTACTTGCTAAAGTGCCGATTCGGTTTGTAATTCGCTTTGACATCATAATCATACAGTTAACTTTTGCATCTATTATTGTTTGTGTATTCCATCGTTGAACAGTTTTATTCGTAGTTTCTATTACAACAGTCAATCGCGTTCGTTGAAACACGCGTCGGATTTGTTACATTTTCTATGGTATCGCTTCATTTTAGCAGTTACTAAATATTATGTTTTATCCGTGTATTTATAAATTAAGAGAGTAAATGTGCTTTTTACTATATATACTACGACTTATTCATTGCGTTCGTTATATGTTTATATTATTTCATGTAAATAACTTCAATTTATATATATAATTATATTGATTAAGTTAGATGTGTAAATTTCGTGTTTTTGGGAATTTTTGGTAATCTATTTTTTCGTAAAATTTAAATAATCTATCTATTATTAAAATGAAAAGGTGTGAGGACTGTTCCTTCGTTAACTAATTGGAGATCTCAATAAATTGAGTAACTATGCATTAGAATTTACATGTGAATTTTTAAATGATTCGAAAGTTCAAATATATTTTTTTGCAATTATTTATGAATCGTTTCTTATAATTTGTATTTCACTATTTTGTGTTCTTTTATTATACAAATTTTACGCAATCGGGAAGTCTTTGTAATATTTAACTACTGTGGTATTGATAAAACTGCATATCTATGTTGAATGAACCTTCGAATGAATATATGTCAAAACATTTAAAATAATAGTTCATCTTCATATATATGATTAAAATGTTATGTCTGGTTTGATTAATTTCTTTTACTTGTCAGGGTTATGACAATATTACCGATTATAAGTTTAAGATTGTGCTTGAACAAATATTTTAGTCTTATATAATTCTATCCTTTAAAAATATTGATATGATATTTTTTATGAATTGGCTTCACAAATCTACAGAATCAACTAGATTTCCATCTGTTCTATATTATCAAAGTTTTAAATTCACTATCATAGTAGGGATTTTTTGGTTTGAAGAATTATATTACCGTTATCTCATTCTTATAATATCCTGGATGGAAAGAGTATTTCTTTCTACTAAAGCTTATTGCTTTACTTTTTGGAGATGGCCTATTTGTTTGTTTGATACTCATGACAACATTAATATACAGGTATGCGTTGTTACGTTATTTCGTTAATTTAAATTTCGGGGATTCATTTAGATTTTAAATATCGTGTTTTCCGCTTCGAAATTAGTAAAAAATATTTATTTAAATTCCGTTTATATATTTATGGACTATTTGTGTAAATATTTGATGAAATTTTTTATCGGTATTAAATTCCAAAAATGTTATTTTCGTATTTTGTAATAGTAAACTAAATTTTTTGTTTATAAATTAATCTTCATGTTTATTGAGTTTTACTTTTACTTTTTATCCATTTTTATTATTTAATTTATACTTTTTTATATATTTTTCAGCATATGAAGACAAAACTGCATCAATGTTCTTTAGTAAGCTGATATTCGTCTTCAATTTATATTAATTGTAAAGTGTTCGCTTTCTATACAAATTCTTTAAAATTTATTTATATTTAGTATTATGCAAATCATCACAATATAACTATCAAATAAATTACTCTTTCAAAATGTTTTAATAATACTATTAGTTTATAAAGTTTAGGAGTAGAATCTTTAATATATAATAACTTACAAAAACATTTTTTTATAAGTAATTCCAAGGAAAAAATATTTTTTTTATGTTAAAATAGTTATTATAGTCTGATATTGTCGAAGTAAACCTATAATTTAATTCGTAACTTTCACTTGAATTTTTATACTCTGGTTTTATGTTTCAGTGTGTTTCATTCGATAAAAGATTAATTAACACCGTAAACAAGTAACAGTAAAAAAATTAGGCTTAGTATTACGTGAATGGGAATGTAATCGATTGTTAAAAAATCATTGGATAAAATTCTTCTCTACTAAAAGTGTTTTTAATATTTTTTATTTTATTTTTCAGTTTTTTATATTGTTCAGGATTGAAACGAAAATTTCTTGAAAAAAAACTTGTTATTTGCATTGTATTTTTATAGTATTCTATTATTTTATTATTGCTATATTTGTTTATATTTTTACACAATCTTTTAAATATTTGTCTTTCATACTAATTTTATAATTGTTTATATTATATTTTAACAATCTTTTGTTAATTCTTTGTTTTAATTAATGTACAGAAATATAAAATTAATTTTTAGGTGAAAGTATAAACGGCTCTAGTAATTAAAACCAATTGCAAATGGTTTAAAACTGCTGCTTTGTCAACGATTCCTTGTATAAATAATTTATTAAATCCTTAGTTTATTAAAATAAAGTATATATGCTAAAAAATAAGACTATGATTATTAATTACTACTATTAAAAGTATAATTCAATATCTTTGAAAATAGTCATAGTGCTTAATTCCGCAACCTATGATTATTTATTCTTGTTTGTATATTTTAGGTGAAAGGCTTGTGCATACCTCCTTTGACCATTTTTGAAGGGTAAATTGCTTAGTGAGTTAGCTGATGCCAATTTTCAAATAAATTTCTAGTTCCTAATATAGTCTAGTCTACTTTGACTAATCGGAACAGGTTAAATGTGAACATTTTTGTTCCGATTAGACAAAAACGATTTTTAAAGGTTCCTTGAAAAAGTTGTAGCTTGGTTGTGTATGTTACATCATGAAAACAAGATTGTTGCCTTAAATAATTCTGATTCAGTATAATTGATACCGCAAAATTAAAAATTGATTAAATATTTGATGCAATGTCCGGATTAACAAAATTATAATATTTTCCATATTTCTTACATACTGTAAATAGGTTAGACATTTAACTTGCAATTAAACTTAATACATAAATTATGAGGTAAGGCTTTACTGGCCTTATTGATTAGATAAAATGGCACTCACCCGATGGTCTTATTAATTTCAAACTAAAATGTGGACCATGAGTTGTCGTGTTCACAATGTCGTCAGTCCCCTATATACATACAATATAAATGGAACTGTTATTTGAAAAGGTTATGCAAACACTGACTCAATTTATTATCCCGCTTAATAATCTCTGCTTACACTAGAGTACAGAAAATGTCCTTAGCTACTTTATTTATATATAGATGAGCTGTTCCGAATAGTAAATGTATAATACATTGTAGATATAGCTAGGGATCGTTCTACAAATTCTGTTAACAATTCACATATTATAGTCAGATTTCCGATAAGGAATATTTCTAATATTGTAGCAATAGGCAGAAAAATCGGGGATTCGATTTGTGATCTGATTAGACTATATTACTGCACCGATTTTCTTAAATTGTCCTAAAACAGGAGGATCAAATTTGATGAAACAGGATGAAATATTTGCACCATGTCCTGAAACAGGATGATCAAGCAATTACTCCGATCACTTTTTATTGGGTAATAATATAGGCCGACAATACAATCATTACCCGATGATTGGTTTTCAGTTGAATAATTGGCTCATTATTGGCCGATCAAAGAACCATATTGCTGGGTTATTATAATGCATTTTTTATTAATAAGCTATATATGCTTTTCAAAGATATATATATATAGTCCGTAAAGTTATCTGTCAAATATTTTGTAGATTGAAGGTCTTTGTCACTCGCTCTATATTCTTTGGGATTAGGCTATCTGTGTAGTTGACAGTCTGAAGTACAGTTTACACAATTTTGGTTTAACTAATATAACAAATAGGAGAAAAGAGTGGTATTTCAAATTACTATTTAGACGGAGAAGATTATATTTAATTATTTTTCCATTTCAAACTTTGTAACGGAATCTAAATATATGCCTATTTTCATATAAGTGTCTTATTATTTATTTATTACATCATAGATATATTGTCCGATATGCATTATATATGTCTGATTGTATACATATCTATTGCTGATTGTCTGCCTAGAAGAAATAGAACAGATTTTTTATTTACATGCCAAAAAATGTATAAATTATTGAGAAATACCATAAAGGTAAATAAATTACATAATTATACATATTATTTTTAGATAATTTCCTGTGCATTTCAAAAATATAACAAATGGAAATAGTATAATATTTATTGATTTTTGTACGTTTTAAAACGGGTAAATGTACATTTGAGACAAACAAAACATACGTATTAAGCATATACCTACGTTTTAAATTGTACGTTATATGTGAACTACTAATTAGATAGCAATTTACATACAAACACATAAAAATATATATTTTTTAATTTTTTTTTCTATATGCATACAAATTAAACAGAAGAAAAAAATGATAAGTTATTGATGTCCTTAAGTGATTAACTTAAGTGAGTTTCACTGAAGTTATAAAATCAGGAGGCACATAATAACAGTAATTTTGGGAACACCTTGAGATGATCAAACAAATCAGTTTGAGTAGTTTCAAAGATATAAATATGGTTATACGAGATGATCACGTAATTATGGTTATATTTTTAATATATTATTTAATAATATTATTTAATATTTAATAATATTACTAATATTAACAGCATAATTTTTTTAAGAAAACGTTTTTGTTAAAATTATTATTAATGACATTTATTTAGACTAATGATTCTATCCAATAAATAAATCTTGTTCAATATATCATATTCTTTTTCTGATTTAAATTATAAAAGAAGTCAGCTGACTAGGGTGTGTTTAAATCGGTAAATGGCGGCTTTTAAATAATATCAAAACATCTTGGAAGGATTATGTTCGAAATACTTTGACTAACATTACCAGAATGGCGAGCTACATGAGTTTTAGTGGATCCAGGTCTTTGAATGGACAAAAAGTCATTCGGAAAGAAATGTGCTTTTATTGTTTTGACGTACTTAGTCATCATCTTCACAATTCCGATACACCAAAAAATCCAATTACTTTTCCAAATCATGCATAGTATGTACCCTCATTAATATATACAATTTTATAATGCTTACTAATTATATATTAAAGTTTCAAGTTATAAAAATAAAAAGTAGTCAGTACTAATAATGTACTAATATAATAAATTAGGTGAGTAGTTTTCAGGCCTGTAGCAAAAAAAATGTTGTAATGAAAAAACTTATTTGTAAAAATCTCCAAAAATATACATTTTTGGGGTGTGGGGGTATTGCAGTTGTCAAACTATCAGAATTTATGCATTAATATAGAAGTAAAGAGTCACTGCATCATTTGTCATTTAATTACATGTGTCACATGTATTCTGTAGTTCAGTTGTTTCATTCTTAAATGTTCATTAGTTCATAATCTTTCCAAAATCACCAACTGAAAGATGTACACCTAGAAGCTCAAGAAAAGGTTGTGTGTTTGAGCAAGACAAATGTTTTTGAATTGTTGTCAGAATATCACATTAGAAAATCAATTGAACAGAAATGTTTTTATAAAAATTCTTGAAATCCTTCAGTTCTTCTCTTGGCAGACAATAAATATTTGTGGTGACAGAAGTGATGAAAATGTAATTTCAATAAGTTGGGCTATAGATGATCAATCAATAAAGAAATAGATTTTGAAGAAACAACTGAAGTACACATTGCCAGAAATTCAAAATGAATGTTTGTAAGTAATGGCATATTAAATTTTAAGAAAAATTGCCACATCAGTACAAACAACTAACTATTATAGCGTTATGGCTAAAGAATGTACCAATGTCAGTAATGATAAACAGTTCACTATCTGTTTTTGATGGGTAGATGAGTCTCTTTGTGTTCATGAAGATTTTGTTGGACTTTTCAATGTTTGTAACATATCCAAAGAAATTCTTGACAACAGCATTAAGGACATAGTGAACTGGTTGTCTTTGCAAATCAGTAAATTCTGTGGTCAATTTTATGATGGGGCTGCCAACATGGCATAAGTAAAACAGGAGTGGCTACCTGAATATTAAATGAGGAACCCAAGGCCTCTTATATACTGTCATGAGCATGCTCTTAGTTTAGCCATTGCTGATACTTTGAAAGATATCCATGGTGTAAGAGATGCATTAGACACTGTTTTTGAGATCACCAAATTTGTAAAAAATTTCTCCTAAGCATAGAAAGAAATTTGATAAGATAAAGAAGAAATTTGTACTGGTGGATGTTTTAAATACACTTGTCTATATATTTCTTAGATAAATGTCTGCTATTTTTATATAGTTTACAACTGTGGCCACTCAGATTTATTCTATTATTACATTAACATCTTCCTACTATTTTCTTGTCTAACTTTCGAAAATGTATCTACTTTTGCAAAATAAATGTGTTTTTATCTATACCTAGATTTAATTAACTTTTTTCAAGCATTATAGCAATATTAATTTAATATTTATAATTTTAGTAATAGTGTTTTTTATAAAGGCCCCCCCCCCCCCCAATGAAAAAGGTATTGCTACATGGGCTTGGTTTTCTTTCATCTATAGATTGTAATATGGTAACTGCTATTATCATATCTATGGAAGTTATAGGCATCATGCTAAAAAAGTTGGAACATACACAAAACAAAATAGTATTATTATATATTATTATAAATAAAGAAATTGATTTGTATTTATTTATTTAGGGAAAGCCTATAAAGGATATTATGAATAAATATAGAAAAATAATGTATTTTAGAATTAAATAAAAAAAAGTTATATTATAATGTTGTTCATGTTTTATATAATGTTAAAAATACTGTCAACCCATACAACATTTATGGATAATGGAGGGTGCTCAATTTTTGACAATATAGATATATAGGGGAATCTGTTCCTTCTAAAATATTTATGGAAGCAAGGTTTTCAGATTAACAAGAGTTTACTACAGTTTAATCTAGCTAATTAGAATAGGTAAAATGTCAACAAAATTAGCCAGAATTCTGATAAGTCAAAAATTAATTTTTAATAGTTCCTATAACCCAGCTTGCATTCCATGACAAATATTATAAATATTACTCCAATTTTACTAGTGAAACATACGATTGGGTGTATAATGTACACTAGATGTATCCTTGTTAGGCTATATAGAATGCAGCCTGGCCTATAAGTTTTACGATTATGTTTGTTAGATCATGGAAGCAATATAATATTATTGCCTTATATTACTCAGGTTCAATATATTGATACCTACTGCAACATTAAAATTAACTTATTAATTAAAATGCAACATTATATAACTAAATTTATATATTTCAATATAATGAATTGACCGGATTAACAAGATTATTTTTTTTCCATATTTCTTTTATAGTAATTAGTTTAGACCTATTTAACTCTAAACATTTGTAATTAATTAAAAATTTAATACATAAATTATAAGGACAGTCTTTAGTGGTCTCATTAATTAGGTACAAAATGACACTCCCATGCAATGGTGTCAATCTCAAATATAAAATATGGACCATGAATTGAATAGTAGTAGTATACACATTGATTGACTTCTATAATGGCATAAGTCCCCATTATACATATAATATAAATGATACTATTATTTACAACAATGCAATTTACTATCCTGTTTGATACTTTCACCCTATTCATGTCTTGGTTTAGGTAGGTTTAGAGTGCAGAAAATGTCATTGACTTATGTATAAGTACTCTTTTACAAATTCTGTTCACAATTCTCAAATTAGCCCATGTTCTGATTAGGTATTTTTTACTAATATTGTAGCAATAGTAAAAAAAATCAGTGATTTGATTTGTGTTCTGATTAGGCAGTAGTTCTGACATATTTGATTTTAATTAGCCAGAGTAACCAGCATATATAGAGATCCATACCCCATATATACATATATATCAATCATCTTTTCTATGGCAATTTCACTCACAAGACTTTCTGGTACTTTTCACTGAGATTAATATTAGTCATTATCAGATCATTTTTATATATAAATAAAAAGGAAATAAGTAAATCTCAGGATACTTGTCAATAGATGCTTCTTTATAATATATAAATAAACCCATATAATTTAAAAATCATAAATTCTATTGTTTGATAATCTCAATACTTTTAAAATAGTTACTATTGTTAAAAAAATTATTATCAATAAGGGAAAAAATTGTTTATGATGTTTCAGATTCATGATTACAAATTAGATTAGCTTGAAAAAACATTTCAATAAAATTTTAGGTTGTCTTTTGTTTGAAAATCTATATTTTAAAATCATTATAATTTAAAAATGAGTTACTATAGTGACAACCTATAGAAATACCTATGCATTTCATATTGTCAAAATTGGATATATGGAAAGTTTGAAATATTCAGTACATTTTCATAGAATTGAGACAAATTTTAAAATATTGTAATGAATTTAAAATAACCATACTGTGAAAGTTCACCACCTGATTGTGTTGCTACTCAGCTTACCTTATTATTCATATATAAACTCCTTCATTTATGTAATTGACATACCCACACTGACTGCTTTAAAGACTTATACATTTATTAACTATACAACTTCTATTATTGTTTACTCTAAAAAAATGGCATTGCAGGCAGGATCTTAGGTTGATAGTTATTGATTGCTTCTCTGGTTGAAGAGTTAGACTGCATCACTGGGCATTTATTTTCTGCCTGTTCAGGCGATATATATTGGCTTAAATTCAACAGTCTGGTTTTTCATATTGGGCTAGTATGTCAGTGTATAATAATTGCTATCACCTCAGGATTGCTGATTATCTAAATTTTCAATTCTATACTGAAATTGTCTTAATGGAGTGTTGACTTGAAAATTTGAACTTAAATGGTACCAATGGATTAGAAAACTATCATGAAAGGTTTGATCTCTATGCCATTACCAACAACTGAGTCACTGAGGAGAATAAAATTGCATTTTATTTGACACTGATTGGTAGATATCATATACATATATATTACTTAAGGGTCTTTCCTACCCTGAGGCACTAAACACCAAAACAGTTGCTGAACTGAAGGCTTTTTTGGATGGAAATCTACACCAGGTGAATCTGCAAGCCACAGAACAGGCTGTCTTCCACAACCTCGTCAGGAAGGCAAGGTAATCACTGAGGGCATATCCCCTATTGTTACAGCAACAGGCTGGCCCATGGACAACACCTCAAAGGGCCCTCATGGATCTTGGTGTCCACTTTTGGCCATCACAAGTCACAGGCCAGTAGTCTGCCACAAACAAGAGAGGTGCAGTAGCACCAAAGCCACACAGAGGAATACATGGGTGTGCCAATGTTGTGACCCCTTGGCTCAGGCTCCTGTGGGCCACACTTTTGCAGGGACACCAGTCCTCTCAGCCACTGTCTGACAGCTGATGCCTATCTCTGCCTGAAGGCTCTGCAACCCATGGCTACCCTCATGCAACAAGTCCTGCTCCTCTCTGTCTCTGGAGGGAACTGATGGTCCTAATTCAAGCCAACCAATGGACATGCCTGAAGTGTGCCTGTTCAAGCAGGTCCTCTGTCGGAGAAGAAGGCAGCCTTCCATGGAAGAAGGTCACTCAAGCTGCTGCAGTGAAATGCAGATGATATCTGCCCAAGATGGTGAAGCTGAGGCCTTGGTTTCTGGAGCCCATAATCAACATGCGTCTAAGCAACAGGAGGCGCATGGCACCCTGCATTTGCCACCTGGACCCAATTGTGCTAGCAGGAAGGGCTGTGGGCTTCTTACACTCATCAGAGAGGACATTGTCTACTCAGTTGCCACCATCACCGACTCCTGACATCTTGAGCTTGATGGCAGCACAGCATTGCAGCACTCATATGAGACCAAGCTTAGGACTAAAGCTAAGGCTGCAGCTTCTGACCCTGAACTTTGTCAACCAACCAACAACCTATGAGGACCTCAACTGGGGGATCAATACTTTTCTTCTGCAGTATCACAATGCGGGGTCCACTTCACCACAAAGAAATCTCCATTGATGATCTACAAGGGTCGAAACCTTTGCTCCTCAGCCAACCTGGACACTACCAAGGAAATGACACCAGGCCTTGTGATGGTCTGGTCCTGGCTGCGAAGGGTTCTCAGATGTTCACAGTCATGGATCGGTCAGATGGCTCCACACACATGCAACATTTGGACCAAATCAATTTGGCAACCCCCTCACTGCAGAACTCTCCACCTGGGCCAAGTTGTCTGTAAATCTCTTTTTCTCATACTGTCCTCTAATTTATAGACTAAATCAGACCATATATTTATTTAAATATCTATTGAAATTCAAAACAATTATTGTGATACACTAACAGCTTATTACAGTCTATTCTGGATAAATCAGACAACAAAATTTCCAGTTTTGGTAAAATTAAAAAATTAATCAATTCTATATAATGTATTGTTTTATTTCTTCGTGGGCCATAATTTTATAACTACTTTTAATTACCACCTAATTTCTTTTGGTATTACTAATTACTTTTTTTTACTTAACATACATACAAAGAATAAAAAGAAAGTTAGGGATGGAAAATCAGCCAGGTATTGCCAAAATTCTTGTTTAGCCAGAATTGGATTCAATCTAAATAGTTACAATGGGTTCTTTTTGATCCTTGACTACTACACAATTTTCTTTTCATGATTAATTCATCAAAATAACAATCTTTGATATTTAATTACTATAAATAACTTTCTTATTCCAGTTCAGTTTTTTTTTGTCAGGGGGATAACTAAATTATGGAGTTTAGAGGATATTCAATTTATGAATAATACATTACTATTAATATTATTATGTATTTGCTAATATTGATTTACTAGTTCTATTTTCAGACATACTTTTATTGGATCTCCTACAAATAAATTTAGTCCAATTTTTTTGCGAAAAACGTCCATTTTGAATTTTAAAATATCCTTTTGTTAACTCTAGTACATTTCAGTAATATAATAACAAACAAATTTAATGTGTCAAAAGTACCAGGTAGATCAAATTTCACTAAAATTTCTAAAGATAACATTTTAAAGGAAGGATGATTGGCTTGTTTCAAATGAGATCCGAAATTTATAGTAAATATAATCTTTTATTTAAAAAATGTCTATAGAAAATTCCATTTTATGAATAAAAATTTCACTATATGTACATATATATATATTAGTAAACACATAATTAAGGACATTACAAATTTCAGGTTGGAATTATTATTTCTGAATTTAAGATTGTGTTATTTTCCTTGCTTTTTTATGTTATTTCATATAAAACTTAGGTCCAATTAATCTATGTTAAAATAAAAATACTACTTTTTTTGTCTAAAGTAGATTTTCCTTTAATTTAATTATACATTTTATATCTAATAACAGTTTATAAAATATTTACATTTCTAAGACCCTTTATGCGTTGTATTATATAGTTTTATTCTAATCTAATAACTTATATATATGATAATTAAATTATAAATTTCTCAATCAGCAAAAAAATCGTTCAGCTCCTACTTTGAAACAATGTTTATAAATAATAGATTTATTTTGATTGATTCTATGACATTTTATATTTTTTGTCTCCGTAATATTATGTGGATATGGTGATTTGTTTGGCTTGTAGTGTTGGTTGGATATATCATATTAAAATAATATATTCGTGTGCAATTGGTTATCCTTCACTTATTTCACTTAATTCCTTATTTCAGTCCACTTTTTGTGACTTGGAAGATTGGTCGTGATAAAAAATTACGTGGTTGTATTGGTACATTCTCAGCTATGAATCTCCACCATGGACTCAAGGAGTATGCGATCAGCAGGTAGGTTCTCTTACTTTTTTCGGGCCATAATATTCATCAGTTTATATAGGTGGGAAATGCGGAGAGAAAGAGAGAATATTAATCGATCAGTTTTTTAAGTCCAAAATTTCTAATAACATATAGTATACTGCTTTTCAGTGTTTACAGTTCGGTGATAATCTAGTTCCGTTTTCATCTTAAAATGGTATATCCAAATGTTTATAATTAAATTTGCACACATTCTTTAATCATAACATAATATGATAGACTAATTAATTTGTTTAGATTGTGTTTTTCACCGAAACTCTTCTCAGCAAAACATTGGTTTATTAAATTTTATTTAATTTAGTTGCACGTCTTCTCGTTTTTGATTGATTTGTCCTCTAGTGCTGTGAAAGACTCTAGATTTAATCCAATCAACAAAGAGGACATCAGTCGTCTCCACTGTTCCGTCTCCATTCTTACTGATTTCGAAGATGGAGGCCATTACCAAGACTGGGAGGTGAGTACTAGTCAGCTCATTGACTCACATGGAAAATCAATAAGCGCACAATCAACACCCAACGCTGCTCGGCACCTAAAATATCTAAATTTCGACAACATTTATTTTACAATTTATTTGTATTTTTGTAAAATAATATTTGGAATATTGGTTTTAAAAAGGGTTCAAATATTTTAAGTATTTTAATATCTATAATTCTAGAACTATATATTCATATTCCTCATTCGATAGTTGTGTAATGCAATTAATGCAACTTATCCTATAACTTGGCGATTAATCTGAATTTTAAAAATGATGTTAAATCGGAAGTAAGTCAAATCCGAATAAAATTTATGTTACCTTTTCTGTATTTTGTCGTTTTTATATTCTACATTTAGCTCTTACTTCTGTACTATAACGTTTGATTGGAATCGCGGCAATGTTGATATATATGTGTATGAACGTACAATACCTATAAATGTTGTCGATATTTGGATACTGGAAACTCAACTGCACGATCTAGTTAAAACGTCACTAGTAATATAGAAAATCGATGTTTTCTGCATAGATATCTCTATATATAGGGATCTTTCAGTTTACTGTTATTTACTATCGTTACCACAGTGTGTTGTCTTTAGCATTCCTAACTTCGCGTTGTGTCTGTATACATTTTGAAGAAACTTTCAAATGATGAGTGAATTATATTTCCTATTTTGTTCGTCAACAACTTTATTTAACTAATATATTCACTAATTTTATTTGCTAAACAGATCCTATATTTTTTCCCCCAAAAAATCACTAATATTATTGTTAACGGCAATAATAAACATCAAAATATGCAGATCTAAATATAATTTTAAATAATACCATTTGCTAATAATTTTGATGAAATGTGAATCATATCACACCCATAGATACTATTTCCCTGAATTCTCAGTGTAAATACAAATATAATTGAAAATTTAATTTTTTTTCAGATACTTCTTTTTTATTTTAGTATATGTGTTTTAATCTTTCGTTAATCAATTTATTTTTTTGCAAATTCTTAACAGAATCTTTTTTCTACTATCATATTATTAGTAATAGTTTCTCTGCATCCAACTTGTTTTATTTGTATTAAAAATTGTTTCCTTATGTACTTTAAGGGGTGTTTTCTACTTCGCTAGCTTCTCTTTCTCTCTCCCCAACTAAAAGGTCATTTAAGGCCATGGTCAAATCTAGCACAGTAACGTTCATATACTACGATAACTTTTATAGACAGATACAAATTTTTTAAAAGTATACTGCCATTGTGTTCGTGTTATTGTTGTACATTTTTAGGTTGGTACACATGGGATTCGAATAGAGTTTATTGCTGATCGTGGCCAAAAGAAAACAGCCACCTACTTGCCCGAAGTGGCTCAAGAACAAGGTATTATTACTTATTTTTTTGTTTAACATCTGGATGACGGTATTATATGGTGCAAATCTTACTTCAACAAATAACATATAGCTGTTAATGAAGGCTTCTATTTATAAACATTTTTACTTCTTTTCCGTATAATGTATAGAATATTTACATCTATATTGAAATATATAATTGTAAAATATTATTATTCATATTAATTGCTCTATTCAAGTTTTCAAATTTATATTTCGACGTTATTGATATAGTAGTTTATCCACGTACGGGACAAGATTGAATTTATTCTTTATTTCAGTGGTAAATGTTATAGAATTATAGTTCTTTGGTTATAGCTTACCAGTTTTCTCCATCAGCTGATTTGGATCGAAAAATTCATTTGTCTGTATGTTTGTGAGTCAGTTTTTACTCTCAATCTGTGTCTTGTGACTTGTTATTCACACACACCACGCCGCTACAATCTAGCTAGGTAAACAACTCAGCTGACGAATAAAGAACATCAGCTGATTTCTTAGTGTCGGAGTTAACTTGTTACTCCTATAAAAGTAATCGATATTTTCAGATATGTGTAAACTGTAAATTTTAGTTAGTTTCTTAGTTATTACTTATAGTATTTGATAAGTAGTAGAAAATTGTTCGATATTTTGTTTTATTACAGGCTGGAACCATAGAGAAACCATTGACTCTTTGTTGCGAAAAGGAGGCTATCGTGGCTATATTACTGAGGAAGTCCGGATAAGTATAAAATTAACGCGCTATCGGAGTGAAAAAATAACGATCAGCTATCAGGAATATCTTGCTGAGAAACGAAATGGTTACTGTATTTGATCCCGACTTTTGTCGTATTCAAATGCGTCCATATTAGGTCAAATACTTTTCTTTTTACTATTTCTCTCTCTCTCTCTCTTGTTCTATTTACTTTTTCTCAATTTTTTATTTTGGTAAATGAGCAGCATGGCTGTTTCAATGCTTGTTTTAAAGGAAGAAGACTGCATGATTAAGTTAATATAATGTTGTATTTCTTTTATTGCTAATACCGTTTGTGCTTGTAAAATTGTAGCAGAAATTACTTTTATATTTATGTATGTATTCTTTGTGACTATATCGATTAGTTAATGGTGTTTATTTACTCTTATGCTTCTATGTATTTTGGGAAATATTTATCTGTCAAGTTTGTAAAATCGTATTAGTCTTAGTGGCTCTGGATAATGTTCTAAGCGCAGCCATAGTATGCTTCTTCTTCTGAAATTAAGTATTTAACATGAATTTATTGCTGTATTTATCGGAGATTTTTCGCTATGAGCTAGTTAATTTTTTTATTTGGAAAGTTTAAATTAAATAAGTTAGTTGTTTCAAATTTTAAGCCGAATATTGTCTTTATATATTACCGAATATTAATTGAAACTTCTTATTCCACTCGTGCATAAAATAATGTAGATGTCATCTAACTATATCTTCTTTAATAATACTACTAGTTTAAACTAATGTTATACTGGACATTGTATTCCCTTCATATTCGAATCCGTCCGATTTTTTAAACCTCAAATTGATCCACCACCTCTAAAAATAAATAACAGGGACTGAGAGATTTCTGAAAGAGTTTTCTTCAAATAGGCATTAATTATAGAGGCTGATACATTACAGAGTTATTGTCCAATAGATTTCTTATTCTACATATCTTTTTTAACTGAAGACGTTTTCATGCATTTTGGCATAACATTATGGTTTTAATACAGTTGTTATTAGTTAAATTTATGAGAACAATGTACAAGTTATTTAAATCAGAGTTGAATTTCGCTGGTTGAAGAATTTTTTTTTATTATATTGCCTGAATAATAATTTCAATAACTCGTTGAAATTATTTGAATATTCTAGTTTATATTATAATTTAACAATTGATGATAACATAATATACAGTCTATCTATATATCAACTTCAACAACCACCTCTGATTTAAACAATTTCCAAAAAATAATTCAGCATGGATTAGCGAATCACAGAATGACATCAAATTGAGAGATGTGCCTTTGGTTTTCTATAATGAATTTGTTCTAAAATTACTTTATTGTAATGTTAAGTATGTAACTTAGTTGACTCTCGCCTATAGCTGTATAACCAGTCCATCTTCACTCTTTATATTATTTCTGTGTATGCTGGGTGTTACAATGCTATGCTACTTATTCTCACTATGCTACAAAACCTATATTTATCTTTATATACGATTGATTAATAAGTACAGCCAATTTTGGGTAATCATTTTATTATTCGAGTTTGTGTTATGTAAAATGTAAGTTATTGTATGTATGGCATACAAATCACTTGTATTCTTTGAAAACACTAATTATTTGGTATTTATGTAATAGACTTGCAATTTGTGTGTTGATACATTTTCGATAATGTAGTTAAATTTATTACCATTTAATTTTTATTTATTACACAATTCCTTAATAATGTAGCCAAGTGTTGTCATACTTTTTCTATATTGATTTATGTTACATATTATTCACAAAGTAACTAACTTAATCAACTGTATACCTGTATTTAGGAACCATAATAGTATGTACCTATATTTGGAAATATTCTCTGGAAATCAGCACTTTGTACTGTATATATGAGTCTTTTACAATTGATCTTATATTAATATATAGTAGTTTGACATGTTGTAACATTTAACTGTGTTGATTAATAACAATACTAATCAATGAATACATTACAAAAACTTTGTATAACATTTTATGTAGAAAGTTATAAATTAGTCGGTATAATATTATATTATTCAAATATTACAGTAAAATATCACTGGAATAACATATAGTCAAAAAATTCAATATAGAGTAACTTAGCTTTCTTCAATGGACGATCAAATATAATAATAATAAAATTAGAGTTATCGGTGAAGTACACATTAAACTAGCTTCATATTGAAAGTTAATCTTTTTAGCTCATTATCGGTTTAAATTTGCATACACATAATTAAATTTAATTTTTGCATAAATTTAAAGGTAGATAAAAAATGATATACTAGTGTAGGTTTAATGTATCTTATTTTCTGTTTTAATCATACATTTTTTGGTTCGTATCATAGTTAATATAAAAAATTAAAAATGACTCATAATAATGTCATTTATTCTTTTCGGGAGCGTACAACTCAATTATTATCTTGTTAGCATATATATATGAACCAAAAATTGGAAACTGGTTTTGCTGTACATCATAAAATTTCCAATTCGTTATTTATTAAATTAATTTCCGAACAACGTACCCCTTTTTAAATTTATGCAGATCAGTGTGTATTTTATACTTATTGGTATGAATATGCCCTGCATCCAAAAATAGAATCACGTCAATGCTGTCACTGCAAGCTAAAGGTTCATTGCATTGATTTTCAGTTTTAACGAATAGAATGTTTTCTTTACCTCTATGGATTTCACTTGAATATTGTAGTATAGTTCCAAAGAATATAGAGCACTCTATTTTCTTTGTATAGTTCAAAAACTATTATAATTATGTATAATGGAAATTAATTAGAATTTTAAAAACATAATTTCAATTTCCTTAAATATTCGAAATTGATACAGCCTATAATTCCCAATAGAAATGATCTAAAACCATTATAATTTATAAAACCTGTGATCGAGTAAGGAGAATTTATATTCTTTAATTTACATTTAAATAAACAAAAAGATTATGGGATGGAATTATGAAATAGAATAGGTGTGTGCGTTACACGCCTTATATTGTGTACATAACCATCATTGATATCTGTATTGTGGATTTTTTTATTATTAATGGTATATAAACTAAACCTTTAAATAATTTGAACTATTAGTTTAATCTAGTATTAAGTCTTCTGTACTCAATCAATTTTACATTTACCCAATTGATGTACAGTTAAATAATATTTATTGCATTTAATATTAATGTACTATTTCAATTCATATTTTATCGGCCACAACACGTTCATTTCATAGCAATGGAATTACGTTAGCTAAAGATTAATCCGACATTATTGTGTTTGTCCGACTTATTGTATTAATGATGTTCATTAAAAAATAAGATAAATCGAAGTAAAATTATAAGTCAAAACAACTTAAATATAATAAAAATATGTTTGGATAAATCAAGAGGTTATGACTCAATATTTGTTTTATTTTTTTATTTAATTAAATTTCTTTTCCCTGAATATGGATTCTTATTTAAAAGTGTAAACTTGGAAGTTTCGTAGCTGAATAATCAAAATAATAATATTTGTAAACAATCAAAATTAAAAAATGGCAACCATGAATCCTGAATAGTATGTAGAATAACTTTATTTCCTTTACTATAATAAATTAAGTATACAAATATTTATTGCTTTAGCACTTACCACAAAGTTTTAATATAAATTATTTTATTAGTTGAATAATAATTAAAAAAAATTTCATGTAGTGGAACCAGTATTTTTCTATTTTTTTTGTTAAAAATTATGCATAGTTGTATTCGTAACTTTATGATGTAATTAACGGATAATTTGAATAAGCTTTTGAATAATATATACAGGGTGGCCCATTATTAGTTGGCCACAGTAAACTAAAAATTTCAACAGTCAAATGTCATTTTATAATAAAGTAGGTTTGGAATAAAACAGTTAATTTGACATAATGATATGAGGATTTGTCACAAAAAAAATTATTGCCAATAATTTGTCAACATCCTGACATAATTAAGTTATTATTCCAACAAGAATAGGGTTCTGATTTTGCAGAATTACTCTGCATTTTGATGGTTGATTGCACTTTAAGCTCTTAAAACTCCACATTATCAAATTTGTCTATACATAATATAATTATTATGAGTAATGCTGCTATTCAGTCTATTGATAAAACCATCCTTAATATATAAGAAGTAGGATGTCTGGCTTAACCTATCTGTACGCTTGTTGTATGTGTTAAACAGCAAAGTGTGTATTATGTATTAACAAGCAAAGAGTATGAGGCCGACAGACAGGTTGGTAGGTATTAAATTAGGTAATGTCACATTTTCATTTGGTTTGAATCATTTCAATCAAACTAACCAATATAAATATAGCTGCAGCCTGTAATTATATAGACAGGCCACATTGAACTAATATAATTCTATGAGACAGATGCATGTCTACATTATGAAAAATCAATATATACCTAGCTAGGAAGGCTATGTTGATCAGATTTTATTTAGGCAATTTCATTGTGCTTCTTTAATCATGGTATCACCTCCTTAAAAGAAAGCTAAGCTCTAACAGCAATTTAGACAAAAATATATACCCAAAACTGGGAATTTCTTTCATCATCAAAGCAAGGGGACAGTTTTGTTTTGTGCACCATTTGTAATGTGGACATTTCTTGCTCCCATGGTGGGAAGAACGACTATACTCATTTGACTATGGTTTTAATTTTGACTTTTTTTGAAATTTGGATTATTCCACATTTTCATGTTTATATTCTGCATTTTTATATTTGGATTTCCACATTTTCATTTTGAAAGTTAGGCAGTAATGCAGCTCAATGTTAGTTAAATAATCCCTTTCCTAGAATGGGGGATCTGCCAGCATGGACCCATAAATCATTGGACCTATTGCAGATTGACTGCTTTTAATTAGGTGTTTTAAAAGAAAAGGTTTACCCTAAAATCAGAAATCCAATTAAATTCAGAAGAATCAACAGTTTCTTCTGATTTTGATTTCTGATTTTTTAGAGTTTAATATTTCTGCTGTCCACAAGTTCTCAGGTCAGGATTCATCAAACTGATCTTGCCAACTATAGTTTTTAAAGAAGGGTGATTCCATTGTACAGTCTATTGATCTTAATGTGAAAATCAAATTTGGATTGGATTGTTTGGATCTGCTTAAGAAAGTAACACTTAAGAATAAAGAATATAATATAAGTTAAAGTATGATTGTTTTTCAAAAATATTAAAACTTAGGAAATGTCTTTGTACTGTTTGTAGACACTTGACTTCTTGCACTCTTGGAAAAAACAAATCCTCAAAGAGCCATATTCAAATTTATTTTAAAGAGGAATAACAGAGTTTATGTTGGGTGCATTTTACTAATCTATGCTTATTACTAATATGCACTGCACAAATTACCAATTGATTTCAAAAATATATATTTAAATCAGTTTTAAACAAATTTATATAAAAATCTAAATTATTTACAAGCACTTTAATTTAATATAATAAAATATTTAATTCTAAAACAATGAAAAAAATTATTTTTTATTTTTTAATTCAATATAAAGTTAAGTGATATGTAAATTATTTAATAAAATGAATTCAATAAAAACAAGAAAACAAATATATATATATATTAGATATTATTTATAATAGAATTTAAAAATAATTATTTAACATAAAGCAGTAAATTCATTAAAATTATATATGTAAATTGGTAATTTGTGCAGCACATATAAGTAATAAGGTGAAGATTTGTAAAATGCACCCAACATTAATATTATCTTTTAATTTTTTGACAATGTCCACAAGCCTTCTTATTTGCAACAGAGTACCTAATGATTTTTTGTGTGATTTTTAACAACAGTCTCCCAATGTCATTGAGTTATCCAAGGAGTTCCCAGGTCAGGGAGAAGGTAATTTTAATTGGTTGGCCCATTTAAAAAAGACAATATTTTTTCCCCTAATAAATCAAAATGTTGTTATCATTTAGACAACTACAGAAAAAAATAAAGCTATAACTTAATATCTCTTTTTAAATAAATAAATTAATAATATACAGTCTACTCTGCCTAAACTGAATGTGCTTAATCTGGACAATTGTTCAAACTGGACGCCAGATAAGAACAAATATTTCCCTACTATTTTTTCTATGTTAAAGAGCACCTATAAACTGGATATGCCTAAACTGTACACCAGATGGCTTCTTGCAGTCCCTTAGTACTATGTTAAAGAGCACCTATAAACTGGATATGCCTAAACTGTACACCAGATGGCTTCTTGCAGTCCCTTAGTATTATATTGTATTTAGCTATGTGTAATCCAGATGCTTTTTCAATTGCAGTCATGTAAAGTAACAGTATATTCCTAAAGCAGTAATCAATAGAGAGAGACAGACAATAGAAAGACAGCCACATGTTAAAGTCACAAATAAACTGCATCTATATTTCTGACTTTTTAAAATGACTTTGTATATATATAATATTGCATCATGTATATCTTATAAATAAATTTGAATCAGCATGGCCTTGACTTTTCAATTTCCATAAACTTTAGATTTATAGGTGTTTGGTTTAGGCAGAGTAAACTATAGATATATTAAAAATGTATTTTATTTTGTAAAAATTTAATTTATTAACGAAGTTTAAGAATTTCATTTTTTTGAAAATGTCTGGAAAACCTGGAAAAGTCTGAATTTTTGAGCAAATTTCATAGGAACCATGTATTTAATAGTGTGTGGCTTTTACAAAAAGAAATTAGAAATAAATTTGTAGGCACTAAATTTTTTTGGAAAATTTACTACAGAATTGACTCTATTTGACTCTAATTGACACTATTCGTGTTTCATTAGAATTTTTGCCAGTACCATGCAAAACAATTATATTATATCTGAGTAAATTATAATGGACTATACTACAATACAAAACAAATAAATTAATTTATTGATTATAAATTTTTAATGTATATTTTTATTACTGTCTTCACTCCATTTAATTAGTCATTAAATTTTAATAATTTTTTTTTAAATTTTGACTATAAATAAAGTGTACATTTTTTAGTAAAATTATGTACTTTTAGGTGTTACTTGTGTTTAATATTGGACAGTATTTACCAAAAATATAATTCAAAATAGAAAAAATATGATTATATACTTTTTATTTTTAGAAATTGAAAACTATTCAGTTGTAATCAAAGGAGGGATTATAGTTACATTTCAGAATGGATAGTGAAGGACACCTGATATTCTGGAATGTTTACTTTAATTTTCATATTTAACTATGAAGAGGCACTTGAAATGTCATTAAATGAAATATTTAGGTATATAGGATGAAAAGAATTTAGTAAGAAATGTACGTATACATATATTCAATTGATCTCTTTATATAGATTGTGATTGTCCATTTATAGTTTCCCATAATTAATCATACTAACTGAATCTTCATAAACTTGCTTAATTTATAATTAAATAAGCAATATATCTATATATATATACATCTCCAGATTTTAAGAATTTTAATAATTGGTGTTAAATGTATACCACAGTTTTGTTAAATTTATGTTCAAAAACTCTATACTTAAAATGAAATGATTGTCAATAATCTCTACATAAACTTATCTCTACATAAGTATATTTAGAAATAAAAATAGCCATTGAAATTCTTAATTTGATTATTTAAATTAAAATATTAGATTATTATTTGGAAATTTAAATTAAACAATGAAATTAGGTTACAAATAGTGTATCAGGGTGGCCGCATATACTCGAAATTTGCTAATATACTCGAATTTTAAAGTCATACTCGAATATACTTGAATATACTCGAATTTTTTTATGTATACTTGATTTTTTTGTATTAATTATTTTTTATGTACCATTTTTCATTTACTTCATTATGTCGAATTCAAAACCTGCATTACAAAGTACATTGTTGTCACTTTCAACCATTAGCAGACTTGACTGTAATATTGTTTCATGCTTCATTTTGGTGACTCATTATTGGGTAATTCAGGGTGAGCTCATTTTTCTTCTAGGAGCAATCAAATCATGCATGTGTGCATGAGGAGTGGAAACAATAGTTAGTCTGCTTCCTAGTATCTTTTCTGATTCAGCTGTAGGCAGCAAATTTAGCCTAGGGCATACCAAGTTTGCTTATTATCTCTGTTATTGTATTTATCCTTTTCTAGAGGATCAGTTAGTCAAGGAGTTGGGTAGTGTGATTGAGTATGTTGCCATGTTTGACAAAAGTTTGAATAATGTAGCACAGTGATGCCAAATGGATCTAATTATTCGGTACTGATCAGATACAAAACATCAAGTCACCACTAAGTATTTTGGTTCTGCATTTTTAGGACACACATGCATTGGACCTTTTGGATGAATTTTGCAAGTTATTGGATAAGGTGGGCTTACAAAAGTTGATTTCAGTCTCCATGGATGAACCCAATGTTAATTGGAGTTTTCTAACTGAATTGTGCCGCAAATGAAGTTTGGAGAGTATGTCTGACTTACTAAGTACATGGTGTTGTGGTTTGCATGTAATCCATGGTGCCACTCAGTTAGGTCATCGAGAGACTGGTTGGCAGTTAGGTCAGGTCTTTTCTTCAGCCTATTATCTCTTCAAAAATACTCCTGTGAGGAGAAGTGATTTTGTTAAACTGACATCATTGACTAATTTCCCTCTAAAGTTTTGTGCAGTATGCTGGTGCGAGAATCTCATTGTTGCTAGGCGATTTTTGGATCTGTTGCTGAAATTACCTGTTTACTGTGAGAAGGTGAAACCAAAACCGAAAGTGTCATCTTTTGAGCATGTTGAACAATCTTTGAAAGAGCCTCTTCTGGTTGCCAAAGTTGGGTTTTTAATTTCTGTTTCATTTTATTTTCTATTGTCAATTTCCAAAATATTAAAAAAAAATGTCCAATATTCTACCTTACAGTACTCGATTTTTTTACAAAGTTTACTCATATTATGCTCGATTATAGTCGATTTTTGGGTAAAATTTATGCGGCCACCCTGGTGTATGTAGATATTATAAATTAGTAGTAGATTTATTCTATACAAGTTTCCAGAAAAGTGTAACACTTTTAAAAATTTCTCTGAGGGACCAATTCTCTGTGCTGCAAAGATTATTTCTCAGTTTTAAATACCACAAGCGAAAAGTTAACAAGAATTTCAAGCAACAAATTATAAGACTTTCTGATCAGGTTCCCTGTAGTAAGGGCTTAAGACCTGGACCCGAACTCAGGCTGCTGCAAACACTCAGTTAGTCAAGAATGTAATAAACAGAGAGGCTCAGAAGAAGCTGGGTGATGCTGATGTAGTTACCCTAAGGAGTAATGTGCTGGAATCAGGATCAAACAAGACCTGAGGCATCACAACTGCAAATTAAGGAGGAGGCATTACCTCAAACCTGCAGACATTCCATAGATAGTCAAATTCTGTACTTGGATACTGGGTCGTACAGATCAACAGCTTCTCCAGATTCTCTTCTCCAATGAAACAATGTTCCAGTTGTGTGGTCAAGTGAACAGTCAGGAGGTCTGTCTTGAAAATGATTCCATCCTTTTGTTTTTGTTAATTTATTTACAGTATGCCTTACTGAAGTCAAGTGATCCTATCAGAGGTGGAAGGCCAGAAATCTCCATGGTCGAGATTCCAACATACTCCTCCAAGTTGATGGTATTCTGTGGACTCAAGAAAGATGGAATTCTTCAGGAATAAGACAATGATGGGCCCACCATGTCCTCCCCGAACTTCATGCAGCTAATAATAGAAACTTCATAGGTTTTGTTTGGCAGCATGATGGTGCCCCATGTCATTGCACAAGGAGGAATATAGCATACATAAATACTCAGTTTTGGGACAATATAACAAGTAAAAATGCCATGGCAAGGACTGGCCTTCTAGGTCTCCTGACCTCACCCCACTAGACTTATTCTTGTGGGGATACCTTAAGTATAAAGTTTACTGCCCCTGTCCTGTGAATCTTAATCAACTACAAGAATAATCAAGAGATGGCTGCCTAGATCCAGCTATGGTGACAAAATCAATCATGGATTTGAAACAAAGAGATGACTTGTCTTAATGGTGGGATGAGGGGAAATTTAAGAGTTAGATTAGCAGCCATGACAACTTTTTTTCTTGTATATATATAATCAATTAATTTTTAATTCTAAAAATCTTTCATATTTGTATTATCTATGTTTTTATATGATGAAAGTAAATATATTTATTATATATATTATCCCCCTTTTTTGGGACACCCGGTTTATTTTTAATAAAAATCCATATACTATTACATACAATTAAATTGATTCATAAATATTAACATTATTTCTAATTTACAAAAATCCTCTATTGCTATATATTATTTGAAATTCTTTTTAATGTTTTATAATCTTTGTTAAGGATTTTTTTACTAAATCCGTAAAATTTTCATAACATTTTAAAAGTTTTTCCATAATTGTTATTTTATGAAATTTACTAAATCTTATTTAGCCATAAACATTGTTTTTATTTAGAATATATTTATTTCATCACTAATTTTCAAACCTTTAGACAAGATGCAACTCATAATATTAATAATTTTCTGTAATTCAATTTGTTGGGAATAATATTATTATTGTCTTACTCTTACTGGAAAAATTATTGTATGTCCCATATTCATGTAAACATCCCACCCAGCCTCATAGCTTCATTAATTCTATCTTTCGGTTAACTTGTTTATGTGTCGAAAGTTTGTTTAACAAAGTTTGTAAAAAAAATTCTAAATGTTACCTTTAATCATACTATATTCAATTTGTGTTACTTTGTCAAATCTTTAAGTTTTTTGCCCATTTTTAAAGATAAAAGTTAACATTTCATACAATATTATGTATAGTAGTACAAAATTACAAAACTATCTAAATGGGGGATTGTATGATTTATGACCATAATATTATTCTTTTATCACTTTTTTTTAATATGTTTCTGAAAAAATATTTTCATATAATATGAATGGACCAATTTTTTTAAAAAAAAGTAGAAAGTAAGACTAAATCTTGTATTGACTATTTGATATAATTATTACAGTAATTTCTGAGAATCTGAATTGTGAAAATAATGGCTTACTTTAAATTAAATATTGTAAGTAATTACCTGTGAATTATCTGTTTTCTTTTAACTCAAAATCTTAATTGTAATGGTTAATATCACGGTAATGAAAATTTCTGTTGTAATGTCTAACTAGAAAATATATATTATTTAAGTTTTACTATCAAATTAAACTAAGATTTATAAATAATAACTTTCTTTTTTAAAAAATATCACTACATTATAGTTTTTATTGTAATGGTATATTAATTTGTTTAAATAACATCTTTATTGTAATTATTTCAGAGTATTTTCTTTGTTATTTAATAATTCTTTCAATATTTTGTTTTCAGTGATTATCTCTTCAAACTTCTACTAATTGGTGATTCTGGTGTTGGAAAATCATGTCTACTTCTTCGTTTTGCTGATGATACTTACACAGAGAGTTATATTAGCACAATTGGAGTGGACTTTGTGAGTTTATTGCTATTTATTCTTTTAAAGCAAATTTCTATTATTTATTATTATATGTATGTAGTTAAGTTATATATTATATTTTTATCATCTTTTAATGTTTGCTTTCTAGAAAATTCGTACAATAGAATTAGATGGGAAAACAGTAAAACTTCAAATCTGGGATACAGCTGGTCAGGAACGCTTTCGAACCATTACATCATCATATTATCGTGGTGCTCATGGTATTATTATTGTTTATGATGTCACAGATCAGGTAATCTTAAAATACTTTTGAATTGATATTGATTGTTGATTTGTCAATAGAATGTTTACAAATTGTTTACATAATATATAATAAATTCATATTTTTGTTTTTTAATTATGTGATTGCCGCATATTACTTTTTAAATTATCTAGTAGTACAAATAAATATTAACAATAGTTTTCAGTTTGTGAAAATTTTGAATAACTTTTTTTGGTAGTTCTATTTTTTCTAGTATAAACCAGGTTTACCTTTTTTGTAGGAATCATTCAACAATGTTCAAAATTGGCTGACCGAAATTGAACGATATGCTAGTGAAAGTGTGAATAAACTACTTGTCGGTAACAAGTCTGATTTGACAGCCAAGAAAGTTGTAGATCATGCCACCTCAAAGGTATGTTTATTAAAACGAATACATCTTTTTAACAATTCAAATCACTTTAAGCATTTTTCACTGTACAGGATTACGCAGATAAGCTAGGAGTGCCCTTCTTAGAGACAAGTGCAAAAAACTCAACCAACGTTGAACAAGCTTTTCTGACCATGGCAGCTGAAATCAAGAAGCGGATGGGTCCAGGAGCCTCAGATTCACATAAACCTACAGTTAGGGTGTCTGAGGGACAACCAGTCAACCCCTCTTCGGGTGGCTGTTGCTAGGGTGATGAACTGGTACTTGTTGCTAAGCATGTTGTCAACAGTGTATAATTATTTCGCCTCTATCGTGTACGCTCATCCTTGGTACAAAAGAAGTTTCCTGTCAACTCCCGAAATAGTACAAACTATAAAAATATTTTCTAAGGAATTTTGATGACTTTTCCATAAATAATATTTTTAACATGTAAACTGAATGAGTCTTATGAATATCGTTTTGCTAGTGATGTAATTTTTCGTCTTTGAGTGTGAAAGATATCTCAATTGTGTATTACATAATGTGTAAATGTATTCATTTAAGATATTAATGGATGTGCATCTATATGCCATAATTTATAATGATAAAGCATTTCTGTATTTCTGAAATTACTTTAAAGAAATACTATTGATATTTTAGTAATAAATTTAGAATTATATAAGCCAAAAATTTATATCTTCATTATTGATCTCTTTCAAAATGGAGACTATCGTAAATTTTGCATTTCCCAGTAATAAGAATATGCGAAGGTTATGTAATATTTTGGGATTATAACACATAGAATATCTTATAACATTTGGAGAGATGTTCTGGAATTATAAGGTTAAATAAGACAGTTTTTCATAAAATACCTGGATCCCTTTTAATTTAGTACTACTCTTTTACATGTTTTATGCATAATGGTGTGCGTTTTGGACAACTAATAAATTCATTTGTCAATGTGAATTCCCCATATCTTCTCACTATATTTGTGCTTACATTTTGTATATTGTCAGTGTTGTGAAATTACTCTTGATACAAGTATTAAAACAATTCTAAGTGTCGGTGTCTTTTGTCATCATTCCAAGGCTCTGTTTGTTATAATTAGAACTTACTTAGTAAACACAAGCAAGTCTTCTCCTATCTTAATCAGTTTAAAAATATTCTAGATTCTATCCTGGACAATCCAGAAAACTTCCTGTAAAGCGCAAACGTACATCTTAACATCACTTGTTTTCACTAGATCGATACAGACTAAATGGCTGCATACGATTATGTAATGTTATACTACTTATCATTCTCTTTATAAGTCATTTGCATTTATAGTACTAGCACATTCTACTTGTCTTTTGATTTGTGTAATTCAAAGTACGTAGTATTATCAAGTCAGTCCAGATTTTCGCATGTTATCTTTATAAATATGTATCACATATTATGAAACAAGCGGGTTATCTTGATTCATTTTGGTCAACAATAGTTGAATATGTCTATATAATTTTGTTCACAAAATTGGTTTTTCGCTTGCTAACGATATTATCCATGCTGTATTTAGCTGACGGCTTTTATTAATTATCTCTAGTTATTTAGGTTATCTATACTTTCTTTTCTTTCATTATTTTCAACTACGCAGTGGCAAAAATTATATTTTGTTTGATTTTAGAAACTATGGTGATCTCTCCATAATGTATGTGTATTGAATAAAAACAATAAACCTATATTACTTCATTGTTTATTTCTGACAATTTTGCGTATTTGATATGGTTGCGATTTTTGCATCTTATATTATTAGTATAACATTTTTTTTACAATTATTGTGGTTGTTTTTCCACAAATACAAGCCTACCACGGAGCCTAAAATACCAACAATTAGAAATTGAAACCTAACAAAAAATACAATACTTGCATATTATCCGTTTTTTGGGGTGGAAAAATCCAATTTGATGTATAAAACAGAACATTGAAAACCACCAAACCTAAATAATTATTTTTTAGAAGCGTGCAATTGTTAGCAATAAATATATTATTTTAATAGATAAATTGCTGTTAATACATCACAAGATTAGTGACCAACTTTTCTTTTATGTAATACGACAATAATACAAAGTCAATAAGAAATATTAATTTAGTTCATTGTGAATCAGTGCAATAAATCAGAGTGTCAAATCGTTGAAATCTATTGATGTTTGGTTCCCAAGAGCTTAACCCTTTTCTAACCCAAAGAAATATTAGCATTATTTCCCAATAAAAAAACAGGTTCAATAATGTATAAAATGTGTAATAACGTAGGATTTATTGGTTAAAACCTACAAAAATAACAAACGAAATTATCACAATGTGTGATATAAAATTATACAGAAAATGATTATGTGCAATATATGTTGTATACATCTAGAAGAACCAGAGTCTTAGTGCATTTTTAACGAATATAAAAATGAAATAGAGATTGCCCTTTTTATATCATAACAACGTAAATAATAAATGCATTTAAATCAGTACGTACGAGAAAGTAATACAGTTTAAGTAACATATTTATTTAAAAAATATATCTTATGCCACAACGAACAAATTATTTTATAATTTTTAAAAGTTTAAATGTTCACAAAATGGTGAATAAAATGTGACTAGATAGAGAAAATATCAAAGAAGAAGAAACAGGAGTTTAAAAATGCAAACACTTAAAAGATACCTTATAGGTCATACGACACTGTACAATCACCTTAACAGAGAGAATAATACACAATATAAAAATTAATTAGCATTATTATGTACTACTTATATAATTTGAAAATTAGATAAATACAACGTTCAATACAACAGTTCTCTTCCTGAAAACGTAAACTAGAATTATGTCCATACCAATTAAATTGTGGCAATAATTAAAAAAATATTCAAGGAATATTTATATAGAAACTATATTATAAAGTTTTACTTCGAATAAATCATAAATATGAACAATATAATTGAAATAATTGTGTGAGTTTTCATGATTATACGGGAACTATCTTCGATAAAAATGAGTATCAATGCTAACATTTGCTACAACTTTAGATTTATCAACTGTTACTAAAATTACAAATTGAACAAAAACTCAATATTTTAAAGAATTTCTAGCCTAACAGAATTAAGCATGGTAGACTTTTGGATATCACAATACTACAAGGAGAGAATGGAACAAACGAAGAATAATTTAACAGGAAGGACGATTTTAAAATGACGGAAGTTCCATAAAAAGTAAATGACCAATTCACTAGAAGACATATGTGGCTACCAACACACTATTTGGCAAATATCATCATTAGCTGCATTAGTATCATTGTACAAAAGCCTTGCTCAATCTAGCTAGCATAAGAAGAGGTAGAAAAGGAACAATGCCAGCATTGCACGCAGGATTTACTTGAAAAGAGGGTGTTTATTCGTCACAGGAAAGGTGACTAAAAACATTAACACACAAATGCATTGTCAATTACACCTACTGCGCTAAATATAGGAAACACGTTTTGTACAAAGTGAGGTTGAGGATACTTTGGGAACAGGCAACACACCGTGTACTGTAGGATCAGTGACTGTGGGTGGCGCTTTTTGGTCCAGAAGTGGCCGAACACTGGCAAAGGAGTACATAATATTTTAACGTGAGTTGGGTGAGATTGAGTGCTAGCTTGGAGTGTGGCGAAAAGGGTCCAGGCATTCCGGGATTTGAACTATCGAAGGACAAGTAACTTCTGAAAGGGGAGGAACATTATTTAAGGAAATGATAGTGACCCCCGGTGAGTATGTTATTCGACACAGAGGAAGAGAACTCACTCATGTTCTTGTCGTTTGTTGTGGCACTCTTGGCTTTGAGGATTTCACTCACTACAAGGTCATTATCGATCCGTGTGGCGTCCAGTTGGTGCTGCTTATTGATGCCGAGATCAGCGACCAGCTGAATAAGAGAGAAAAAGATGAAGCCCACTGAGAGAAGAGGGTAGAATGAGTGTTTCCAGTTGTGACTCACCCACTCCCTTTTTCGGTCCAACGAGCGATCATTGATGCTAGTTGAACTAGAACTGTATCTGAAGTTAAGAACACACAGGGTCTTACTAGCAGCAGTAATTGAACTTTGGCTAACAAAATGTCAACAACAAACCTGCTACATTGACCGGAACAGTCCAGGCTGGAATGCCGGCTATGTGTCCTGTATCCAGTAGTACTGGTACTTGCCGTGCCCGCTCCAGTCATCATCTTATTGATAAAGACACCAGACACCGCGCTTTGGTGATAATGACTACCGGAATGGCTGCTGGCTTCAGGCCAGGTATGACCAGGGAACTGGTGGTGCTCTGTGGTGCCAGGATCGATACTGCTACCTCCTCCACAGCACTCATTCGAGTCCTGCTGATCCAGGCTGGCTAAAACAAGTTCTGTTGTGGTGGGTAGAGAGGTTTCCGCTGCGATAGAGAGAACACCACTGGAGACATTAGTTATCAATAAAGAACACCACTGGAGACATTAGTTATCAATAAAGAACACCACTGGAGACATTAGTTATCAATAAAGAACACCACTGG
>JAUZNC010041757.1:0-17460 GCA_034780395.1 Vannuccia rotundouncinata | reverse complement strand
TAAAATAAAATAAAATAAAATAAAATAAAATAAAATAAATAAAATAAAATTTGTGATTTTGTGACTGTGTCAAACGTCAGAACGTTTGACACAGTTTTGATATAGATTCTTCTAAAGATTTTAGTGGTTATTATAAATTTATTTAAAATATTGAGGTTTTTCACTTTTTAAAATGTTCTAATTTACATACGAATACATTTCTAAGGAACATTTTTATTATTTCTTTTTTGCATTAATTATTTATAATCTTAAAATATGGATTTAGGATAATGATTTTCTGATGTTAATATCAAATTAGACTATATCTTTTTCCATGTGACTACTATATGTAATCTATAACGTTTCTTGATATAGAGAAAGTCGCAGATAGAGAGGACCGTACATTGGGAGGACCGTAGATAGAGAGTGTTGTAGAATATTGAGAGGACCGAAGTTAGAAAGTGTTGTAGATTATTGAGAGGACCGTAGATAGAGAGGTTTGTAGATTATTGAGAGGACCATAGAGAGTTTTGTAGATTATTGATAGGACCATAGAGAGTGTTGTAGATTATTGAAGAGAGTGTTGTAGATTATTGAGAAGACAGTAGATGTAGAATTTTGTAGAATATTCGGAGGTCTATACATTTTTATGAAATCATTTCGTATTTTTAAAATATAAAATTCTGGGATAAATTCAAAAATTAAGTAAACCATTTTTTAAAATAAATTTAATTTTAATATTAAAACTTTATTTATTGATACAGAAAGTTATATAACAAAACAAATGAAAAAGAATCACACGTTTAGAATTTGTTTGGCAAGAAATTGATTTCAAAATATTTAAAGTTAAAATCATATATTTTTTTTAATAATGATTAACAATATTTTTAATGATATCTATGTCCCACCCAACATGAGCTTTAGCATCCTGTATTTATAAGGTTTATTAAAATTAACAAAACGTCGAAGTTTTCATCGGTTAACACTGATTTTAATAAATCATGTCACTTTTGGACCTTTTAGAATATATAAATTCTTAGGAATCGTACACATATTAAAAATAAAATATATATGAAAAACGTATTAAAATTTTAAACATATTAAAAACTTAATTTTAACAGCATTTATTAGTTTAAACTCCATGTCAATCATAATTTTAAAATATAATTTGATTTGATTTAATCATTCATATATAGACATTAGTTTATTTGAAGATTTTATATTAACTATAATGAAACTGTTCGGCCATTTTATTTCCACGTAGAAAATAAATAAAGAGCATATAAAACATATTATAGGTATAAGAAGCAGATATAATTATTGTCGAGCACTGAAAATGGTTCGGTGTTGTCCAGGTGAATGAACTAATCCATCAGTTCCAATTATTATTTCGTTTAATCTTGTCATGCTTTCGGAGTCTAGCGAAACACGGAATTTCTGCATAATTGATGTCAACATGAGGAAGTTTTCCATTTGGGCAAGTCCTTCGCCCAGACATCTGCGCTTTCCCAATCCAAAATGAGACAAATATTCACTTGGTGTGTAATCGCCGTTTTCGTTTAAAAATCTCTCTGGAATGAAATCATTTGGATTCTCCCAAAGCTTTTCGTCATGATGAATCGAGTAAATGTCAACGAATATTAAATCCGAGTCTGAAATTGGGTAACCCATGAACACCGTGTTCTCCATTACTCGTCGGGGAACTCCTTGAGGTGCAATGGTACAGAACCGTGCAACTTCATCTAAAACCGCTTGACAATAAGGCATTCTTTTTCTGTCAGCCATTTGAGGACTTTTTTCCAATCCAATGACGTCATCAATCTCTCTGTGCAATCTTTTCTGTACTTGTGGATGAACAGAAATCATTACCATACACCAGCTTAGGTTGGTCGATGTTGTATCCATTCCAGCAATGAACAGATCAAAACAATCTCCTTTGCACATGTTATCACTGAAGTATTGAGTGTTTCCAGATCTTTCTTCAACCTGTTGCTGGTTTAAGTAGGCCTCGATGAGATCTCTGGGTTCCTCGTTGGGGTCAAATCGGATTTTATGCTCTATATACTTATCAGAAATTGCCTTCTTAAGTTGTTGTACTTCAGAAAGAAAGTCTTTGAATACTGAAAGGTACGATGAGATCCATGTCTTAGAAATGAATGGATAGCACATTGTCAGAAACAACTTTATTCCTGTAGCATGCGTGACAGCGTGGGCATATTTAACATATTGATTAAAGTTGGGGTCTTCATAACCCCATCGCTCACCAAATACAAGAACGGCAATTATATTTGTAACCCCCTGTACAAAAAAGTCGAAGCTGTTGACTGGTTTACCAACATCCTTCATTATAAGTTCATTTATAAACTCTGCTTCGGTGATTACAGCAGGTTCTAGCGATTGTTTACCCAAGCCGAATGACCTCAAGCTAGAAAGTGTGAATCGACGGTGCATTTTCCAGCTTTCACCATCAATACTAGCTACGCCAGCATTCTGCGATAATTGCTTGTGAAATTCTGTGTTAGGCCGGCCAGAAAATAATTGGCCATTTTCAAACATTGCTTTCCGAATTGCTTCATATGAATGAAGAACAACGATTCTTTGCAGTCCCACTTCGTAAGATGTGATTCCACCAAACGCCTTTCCAATATCTCGGTTAAAATGGAAATTTCGATATAGTTTATTTCTAGCTTTCAAATAAGAGCGTTGGAACAAAATACCAACAAATGGAATTCCTAATGGTCCGGGTGGATCGCGCCATCGGTGCAAAATGTGTCGAATCCAGATGATACAGAAGAATAAAATGCAAAGAACGATAAATAAATTCATTTTTCAATTGAGGAAGAAAAAGATATTGTCGAATACAACTTGAAATATAGTATCTTTGTCTGATGAAATATTTCTATTAACTAAGTTAATTTAGAGCACGAGTTTTATAAGTGGAACAAATTTTTATGAAAATATTTATGGAATAACTTGTAGATAGATATCTTATCGTTACAATAATTAAACATTTTAACATAGTTATTCGTTTTGTGACCTTTGTAACTTGAGCTAATAGTAATGTACACCTTAAGATTATTCGATGTGAATGTCAAGACATCGTGCATATTTAGGTAAAAAATGTTTAAGACGTCAGTGTTATAAAGATTAATGGGGTTAAATTCCGAAAACCGAAACAAATTTTTAAATATTGATGAACTAACAAAACTAACAAAAAACTTCAATCAGAAGACATTATAATTTATTGTTATGCAAAGTGGATAAAAATGAGTTACATTAAAAGAAAAAAGATTGTATTGTACAATTGTGATTGATATTTTTTTTTTGACAAACAGTTTAGCAACCGACCAAACGGACAAATCCAAAAAAATGTTATTTACAGTAATATATGTTATAACTTACTTCAATCTGATAATTTACTTAAGTATAAGCATATTATTATCATTATAATAAACTGAAATAAATGAAATAAAATAAATAAAACTAAACAATCACTTGAACAATGAACAATGAACAATGAACATGAATCCCATGAACAATGAATCTTTACAATCACTTGAACAAATATCTATTTGCGTACATGTAAGATCCACTATTACATTACTTCTAATGTTAAACGCCTTTTAAAATCAATATTCACACCAACAAGGGCAAAATATGAATAACAAAGACATGAATGGCATTTCATAGAAATATTTTTAAATTTCCTACGAAAAACAAAAAAATAATTATTATTCTGTGGAAAAGCGAAGAGTGGATGCAGATTGAAGGGCATGAAAATGTTGTAGAGGTAACTGGTTGATGATTAGTTCCTCTACAATATTTTAAATATTTAATGATTTGTTAAAAAGTAACATCAATAACAAATTATGTAAAAATATTTTTAATTTAAAATCTAAAATCAATATAAATAAAGATTATAACCAGAATGTAATCAGTTCGTGAACAGTCAATGTAAGGTCTTTTGTTCAAATAAATGGTTTTAAAATTAGGAAATAATTAAGAAGGGCATTCTATTTTCTTATTGACGTTGAAACCAATCTTCATTGCTATTCTTTTTCTGTGATATGCGGAATTTGTGCTTCGATATAGAATGGACGACACTTTTAATAAATTGAACAGCGTACTTCGTTTCGAATACAATACGACTTTTGAAATGAATCTTCTCATAATTTGTAATATAACTTGTGTGGCTAAATTGAAATGAAACTGACTCAGATACATTTGGAGATAATAATTATATTAATTTAGAGTTTAGAATAGAATTAGACATAGGAGTTAATGATCAAATAATATTAGATTTTTTTGAGTTCATATTGTATAGGTAGTTGAAATAAACTGGACTGGTCTGATTTTGCTCACGTCCTATATATAAAATATAAAATTTACATAAGCAAAGACTAAATAAACTGGAATAATTGCTCAATATGAATATCAAATTATACGTAATTTTTAGTTAATAGTGTAAATCAATGAGAAAATTGTTACATGATGCAAACTGTATTAAAATGTTAGAATAATTTTAAGGTATATAAAATCTCTATTTTAAATCTCTAAGAATCATGTGAAATATAATAGTGTTCTTGTACATATCATATGTATATATAGAGGGAGAGAGAGACTTCTCTTATCTACTATCACATTATCCAATCTGTTTGCAAATAAACAAAATAATGTAGATCATTTCTCGCTCATTTGCGATCATTTTTGTTAAAGTTTCTTGATGTCTGAGTTATGGTGTTATCAACGAATTTAATAACGGTTGCACTGGTTGCTGTTATCTCTATGGCTATGTTGATAAATTTGTTGTTATTTCTGCTTGTATATATACAATTATATTTATAATTCATTTTAGTTAAATATTTCAATTTTTATATTTTAAAATTAAATAATTTTTATGAAAAGAGGTAATTATTAAGCTAGTTTTTCTCTTAATTTAGTGCTGTAATACATATAAATAAATTTATGATAAGAACATGACAACTAATTTGTAATAATATAGATATAAAATATGATATTATTTCAAAATATATATAATAGTTTAAATATATTAAATTAAAAACTTGCTAAATGGGTTAACATATTCTTATTACTATATTATTAAATATAAAATATTATTACGATATCAATGTGGTAATAATAGGATAATGGAATAATTTTTTATTTTATTTATTTGAAATATTAAACAAAAATTATTTATATATAGAACCAAATTGATTTATTATATGTAACAAGGTTCAATTCGAAATGGCTGACACACTATAGGTCTTAATGATAGAAACATTAAGGGTGTCAAAATATAATTGATTCACTTCAATCTTGTTTGTGTAAGTACAACCTATATAAGAAACTATTAATGAAATGTTTTTCTACTTCCGAAAGATGAAACCTAAAAATAAGATTTGCTGTTGACTATTTTACTGACATAGGAGACCAAGAAGACAACATATAGATCGTCAATGGAGAAACAAAATATTGCATTTATAAATTCTGAAACGTAAAATTAATTGTTTTTCTTTGGCAATTCGTTATTCTATAATGTCCTATTTTTATAAAAAAATACTTTTTTACTACAAACACACTATACTTTCCACTAGTCTATACTTAATCTAACCTTTGGTTGCTTGCAATACATAATACTCAACTTATAATAAGATATAGCACACTACAGAAATAATTTATTTCGTTACATTAAAATATTCACACTATATAGACAGCATATGTTATATTTATCTATACTCATATGATCGCAATTTTGAGGCTTTTGATAGGGTATTTCACTGCAGATAAATAGCTGAAAACGCAAATACGTGCACTTGCATTTGTTCTGCCAAGACTAAAGCTGAGACGAGTGTCTGACCATATTTTGTCGTTTTGAACTAACTTTGTAATCATGACAGCAACAAAGAAGACCGCAGATGATCATTTTAATCATATCGATCAATCAGATGATATGACAGAAAAATCTTCTAGAATAGATTCCTTGTATTATTCTATGACTGATAATAACACAATTAAAACTTATGCGAAATGGGCCGAAACATGGGAACGTGTGAGTACATTTTATTAAATTCCAAACACTGCATAAAAATATGAAAAAAATTCATTATTTCCTAAATAAAATTAATTTAAAAAATAGTTCAATAGTATAGTAAAACTATTACACTACTATTGAAGTACATGTTAATGTTTTGTGAATATAAAATTAACCAGAAGTATAAACAAATTTTCCTTGTCCATTTACAAAATTCTTTAACAAGAATACCATCGTATTAGTGTAAATAAGTATCAATGAAAACCAATTTTGTATTATGTAGATCTAACTTTTTATTATAGGATCATTTAAAACTTGAAAATGGATATAAACATCCAGAAATTCTGGCTGAAAAGATGTCTGCTGTTATGAAAAAAGAAGACAAGATTTTGGATATTTGCTGTGGAACCGGTCTTGGTGGATTGGCTGTAAGGAAATCTGGATTTATCAATTTTAATATAAATACAAATTCGATTTTTCCTTTAAATAAATTTCGTAATCAATAAAAGAAAATGTACTTATGGACCTCGAAACGTTTCTAAGATTGGGGGCAGCAAGCCATCTTTTAACCCTTCAATTTATAAATTTTCCAATCTTCTGACTAAGATTAAAAATTATATAATAGCTATGGTTACTTTTAAAATTAAATGTTTTCATGAATTGTAAATTTAAAAATATCATCTAATAGGTATTGTTATTTAGTAATTTAAATTGTTCATTTAATTGTTCTAACTATACTGTTGATCGGAAAATACAGAATTGATGCAGAATAGAATTCAGCAAATATTATTTCTCTCCATCACAATGTAGAAAAGTTATGGCATGCAAATAATAAAAATGTGAAACTGTCGCTGTTTATAATTTTAGTATATGTGAATCATTTGATTTATTAAATATATAAAAAAGGTACTTTATATGTAAGGCTAAAAATCCATTTAACAACAATTCCTTCACATAATTTTGTAAAAAACACAAACATTGTCAATTGCCTCATGTTGATTGTATATTTCAATTGATGAATATTTCAATTGATGTATATTTCGGTTGCCACATAGTTCAACCGAATCGTATGTTTCAAATCATCGCATTGTCGAAAAAGCTCTTTTATAGCTGATGATATTTGTTAAAAAGATTTAACATTACTAATTTTAGGATTTTTATAACTTCAGTAATCGCTAAACTTTTAAAGACATTAAAGAATGTCGGATAGGGTCAAAGTGGTGTCAGACATTTCAAACAACGCGATAAATTAGGATTTGAACAGAAAGAAGTTCTGTATCAATATGGTGTAGGCTTCTTGTCTTTCAATTTATTCCGATCTCACTTTTTTCAAAGTCTATTTCTGATGATATTGACATTTCGCCATCCATTCAATTTATATGATTCTGCCAGGCTGCAGTTAAAGTCGTTCTTCATTGTTTAAATTACAGAATCTAATGCTTGATAGTAATGCTTAATCTAATACCTCCATCTAATAAAAGAATGAATCGATAGTATCTTGATGATAGTATGTATATCTAAATTTTCTTCGAAATGTATAGGCATTTTGCGATTCTGAGGTTGATTTGGTTTGTCAGGGTTATTTGTGTTCACCAGTTGCCATAAAGAAATTGCCCGAAAAAAGACTCGTTGTATCAGGGATTTTTCGACTTCTGATGCTAAATAGTCTTGTTGTAGCGTTTTGATAGATTACGGGATCTGTAATCATCCAACGAGCGATGTAAATTGTTCTATTCACATCACTACCAGCCTTCAGCACTATCGAAAAGTTAAAATCTCGTGGCAGAATACAGGCCTTTATTTAGGCCCATGTCCTTAGTATAATTAGTCATATTTTTTAATGTATATATGTATAATGTCAATTTAGAAAAGAAGGATACACAAATCTGTGTATATTTATTGTCAATATAATGTCAATATAATGTCAATATTGTTAATGTTTAAAGATGGAGCCATGAAACCCTGAAGAGCATTACTATTTAACTCAAGTGTGTACTTTATATTATTAAAATACTTAGAATAGCTAGCTAGGTATACGGATATCTTTGGTACCACAAAACCATTACGGAAAATCAACCGATTTATCTCCGAAGACATATACACTTCAGAGTAACAGTCTTTAATTCTTTTTTGAGTACAATCAATTCAGAATTGAGTTCAAGATTCAAAGGGGAGTTTGGCCCTCTGCCCTTCCCACCCTTCACTGTAACGATGTCCCTGTTTTAAAAAGTCTAGGAATTTGCAATTATACAGTTTATATACCGATATTTATAAAATCCTTTCATACAATTAAATAATAAAAAACTAAATAAATTAATCAATTATTTAAAAATTCTCAAACGTTTTTTTAAACACTCCAGCTTCAAAAACTTGGTTTCCTCAATTTGGACGGAATTGATGGATGTCAGGAAATGTTGGACAAGGCAATAGCCAAAAACATTTATAAAAATACTTTCGTTGAATTTATTACGGACAAAAAGCTGGCATCAATTGACGATGGTGAAGTTTTAATTATTTTATGTTATTTTAAACACCAAATAAACACCTTTATTTTAAATTAGATATTTTTATATATTATATATTATATAATTTATATATAATTATATAATTATATAATTATATAATTTTTATATATTTATATATTATATATTTTCAATATATATTTTAAATTATATATTTTTCATATATATTTAACAAAGTATTTTGTTTATTAAAACATGTTTTTGACTGCATTCATAAAATCTTTGTGTAAAAATTTATCTTAAATCATTTAATATTTTATTTTATTATTTTTAGTTTAAGGCTATAACTGTAATATTTTATTTAGAAAACGTCTTATTAAAATTGTATTTTCACTTGTATTAACACTCCAACAAATTATATATTAATATCAACCTTTTACTGTACGGTAATACATATAATCTAAATGTTATATATTAAAACAAATAGAGATGTAAAAATAATTCAATGATTAAAATGGATTATTAATTTGCATTACAGGAGAATATGATGCAATTTTGACAAGTGGATCTTTTGTTCCTGGCCATCTGAATGCATCTCATCTTAGGACACTGGCTCGAACAGTAAAATCTGGTAAGTACATTTTTTCTCTCTGCAGTCTTCATTAGTGCAGTTTATAAAAAAATACAATATAGGAAGTTGGTATTTACGATTTGTTTGACATGTTTTATTACCTAATAGATGTATGATTACATTTCAAGAAATTGGTATATCCAAAGAATATAGAGCGAGCGACAAGAACCCTCACTCTAAAAAATAGTTGGCAAATAAATTTCCACACTAATAACTATGACCTAAGTTTTTTATGGAAAATTTAGAGCTTATATTAATAATAAAGGCATTAATAACTGATTATTGATACAGATATATTATATATAATGAAAACAGTTTCCAGTTTTTAGCGCTAGAGTAAGGGTTCTTGTCGATCGCTCTATATTCTTTCAGTATATCTGACCTTTGATCATTTAAAATGAAAATGGACTAAATTAATTTATAAGTAATACAATTAACCAGTAAATTACTTTTACACGTCATAAATTCATTATCTCAATATTGATTGTTGACTATGAATAATTTGCATTTAAAGTATATGACCCTTTATATAGAATTACTGTTCTTTCTTAAACGAATTTTTAAAATAGAATTCTTCATACATACTAATCAGCCTTTTAATTTCAATATTTTAAATTTTAGGTGGCTATATGGGATTGTGTATGCGCAAAGAATTTCTACAAGATTCTTATCTCAATGGTCTTGAAGATCGCATGCAAGATCTGGTTAACGAAGGTGTCTGGAAAATTGTAAAGAGAGAAGAATTTCCGTTCTATCATGATCACCACGATGGAGTCTTTTTTCTCTTTCAGCGAGTCTAGAATGTGTTCTTAGGAACCTAAGCTTATGTATCGAACTTGTACTGAATGTATTTCAACCATTTTTTTAAAAATAACAATTATTTGTTAAACTAGGAATGAATATGCTTACAAAAGATAAAAATCACTGATTTTATTCAAGCGTAATGTTCATAGAAATTATTTTATATTTTTATATAAATACTAACAAAAGAAAATATTTAAATTTTGATTTTTTTTGTTGTAATTATTTGTTTCATTGACATTAGGTTTTACTATTTATATTGGAAGAAATGTCTGTAGAAAGAATTGATGTGAGCGTGTAAGTTGATTTCAGTAAAATACCTGGCGGTGCATTTAGCGGCGAGAGCACGAGTCGATCAAGTTTATCTTTTGTTGATGGGTAGAATGGAATAATATCCAAAACTTGATGAAAATAATATTGGTATTGATGCGCTTATGGATAACTTTCCATTATATCTAAAATTGGAAGAAAAATTTAGAAAAAACTAAAAGATTTAAATACTTGTTATTAAAAAATAATTTTGATAAATAATAATAATCGCAATTTTGAATAATCATGGCATTCTTTCATTTAATATAACATTTGTATATCGTATTGGCAGTATATTTTACTTGATCGTAATATTATATTCATTAATAGTTGGGTTTGGAAGAAGATGACAAAATAATTCATTTAGCAAAAAACTATAATTTACCGAACACATATAGTGAGGTAAATTATTCTGATTTGGCGAAATGTATTTTTATTACAAAATCTGTTAAAATTATCAATATAGTAATATTTAAATAGACATTATTTTTATATCATGTGGATGAGAGGCATTTATTACATTATAAATTAAATAATAAGAATAAGAATTGAATACATAGAAGAAGTTGAGTATAATTTAAAGATTGATTTTGAAAGATAATTCTAAATTATTAAAATAGAGATTTCACACAGACCAATTTTTTATAGACTATTTATTTTAAAATTATATTTTAAATGTATATGTAAGTATAAATAGTGCATCAAAAGAAACGCTGCTTTGAAAGATGGTCAATAAGTTGTAGCTATATAGTAATATTTATTATGGTTAAAATTAAATTTTTAAATCTACGAAATTAATGTTAAAATGTTTTGGTTAAAACTTAACTAATACAATATGTATACATGAGTTATTTAGATATTGTAAACATTGTTATACTTCTGCCAATCAGCATATTTGGACTCAGGTACCATTTTGAATAACCAAAGTTTGCACGTTTTCAATTTGCACATTGTAGCACACTGATTGCTATTAATGATACATGAACTCCGTTGGTTTGCAGGAGCGGAGACATCTGCAATAGATCAATTCAATGACGGACGCTGGGGCTGATTTCACTTCAATCCAGTGGATGCTGATATTTGTTTACTGTGTTGCTGTGTGCAGTAGGTATGCGTAAGCGTCGTACAAGTGCTGAATTCCATACGTTGGTGACATAGTTGGCTCACATGACTCGGCCTCAACACATTTTCTAAAAAGAACTTGTACCTGTAATGACAGCAGTAATCAAATTTTATACAGATTATGCCACTTTACAATGTAAAATACAGCACCTACCATATTATATTGACAATATACTAATTACATTAATGTCATCTAGGATATCAAATAGGGCCTTCCTGAAGGAGTTCACATCGCTGCAGTGGTGCTTGTACTTCTCTCAGATGAAGCTATTTTCTGTAAGCAGATTGCTGTCTCAATCTCTTCCAGCAGAGTGTATGACACACAATGTCTCAAGCTGTTCAACATGGTTATAAAATCTGTGTCTCCAGTGAGGGCCTTGACTGTGTATGATATGATAATATCCTTCAGTGTGCTCTGCCGGCCTTGCGATATTGGGTATATAATGTTCTGACCAACGCACTCAATAACCCTAGTGACATTCATTCTTATTTTCCGGTCAGCACACTGTCAACCACCCACCTGTTAGATAAGAGAATCCAGGGAGGGTGTGTATGCAGCTGGTGAGCTAGTGAGGATATGGTGGCTAAGGTTGAGGAGTTTCCTCCGCTTTTACATCTTTGTGTATAGCCATCACAGCATTGATGAGTTGCTTCTGGTTAATGACACTGACTGCAGGCAACAAAGTTGTTTTTTCAACACTTACTTTTATCTAGCAATATCCTCTTTTCAACAACATTATGTGAGGATAAAGAACCGGCCACTTTCATCATAAATATGTGCATAATTGTACTAAACTCTGCCTCTAGTTACCGTCTGAAAAGTTTCTTTCTTAATTCCATCAAATGATTACCAGAATCTAAAACGATAGATGGAATTGAAATATAGCCTCTGTAATTAAAAAAATGGGATTGTATTTTACACGAATGCAATAATGCATGGGACGGCCAGTGTTGTACAAATGTGAATATTTTAATTGTTGTTTCGCATTTTAGAATCACAGATTCTAGAATCAAAAATCCCTTCCAATCCCTCCCCTCCAAGTGGAATAATTCTTGAATTATTTTGGTCTATAGCACACTGTTCCATGTTTCGAGACTTCGTGTTTCAAGGTATACTGTTTCAGTGGACACAGGGTCTTTGTACACTGTCTCTTTAGTCTGTCTCTCACAAATATGCAAACTGCCGGAAGAACTGGGGCAGGAGATACGGGACCAAGAATAGATCTCCCAATAGTCTGTTTCTTTTGAAGTGCATCTATGCTCTTCTTCATTGTAAACAGAGATCTGCAGTATCTGTGATAGTAGACGTCTTCTATGACTTAAGCTAGTAGTTCCTGATATGCGTGGGCATCGAGTAGGGTGTGGCCGATGTACGGTGAAATTCTATCGATTTTATTTCACTCCTTAATTCTTAACCCTTAAAAAAGGTGGGTTTAGCAAAAAAATTGGATCTTCTTAGTTTTCAATAATGGCACCATATTCCGTTGCTAACTCAAAATGTTTGACCTGCGCGATTTTTCTAGCATGACCTTACCGCTCGTTTTATTAGCAAACGTTTAAATTTAAACATTTCTACTATTTTTCTAGGATTTTTTGCAGGAATCTTTTTATTGCGGAGTTACATCTTTCCCTAAAATTTCAAGTTGATCGAAGTTCACAAAAATTTGGCCGATTTTTTCCGAATTTTTCCACTTTATTAACCTTACAGACCGAAAGAAACTTAGAAATTGAAATATGTCTTCGGATTCGAGCTCTACGGCCCAATATTAGTTTAGAAAAAAATATTGTAGATATGTAGATATATCTTATTGCACTTTTGTATTTTATAGATCTCGATAGTAGATCATAAATATATATGCTTTAGTTGCTCCAGTTTGCTAAAATAGCTATAACTTTTTAACAAGAGAGAGTTACATTTTTTTACCTATGCTTATACTTAACCTTAAAGGAGACTGTATATAACAAATTTAGAATAATCGGCCTTCTGATTCGTCAATTTTTTTTTTAATTTTCAGTTTTGAATTCGAAAAATTAGTTCTTTTAAATTTGACATGGAAATTTTTATTTGATCAATCGATCAGAGTTACTATTGATTTTTGGACCTATTTTGACATTTGAAAATGTTCATCAAATTTTCTTTCGGCACTGTACATCTTATTTGTCTGAAATATGCAATGGAATACGAATTAGGGGACATTTTCAAGGAAGTTGATGAACATTTTCAAATGTCAAAATAGGTCCAAAAATCAATAGTAACTCTGATCGATTGATCAAATAAAAATTTCTTAAAGTTTTCATAGGGTAATTATGTTTTACACTTTCTGATGAACATTTTACAATGTAATTTTGTTTTTGATGCAATGTTATAACCGTGTGACATAATGTAACTATTTTTTCTCACTGCATATATGGGATAACCCAAATATAAAATTGTATAAAATATGTATGTAAAATAAATGTAAAGTTTAAGAAACCGCATCATTGTACATAACTATATCTTAAATAATAATTTATAAAAGAAAGGGATACAATATTTTGTGTAAGTTAATATTCTCTTCATTTGACTAATTAGTATATTCCCATTGACGAATTAATCGGGTATACATTTGTAGACACTAGTTTTTCAATAAAGGACTAAGTATGATTTAATCAGAATTTTGAATGAAGAAAAATACCTACACTACTATTATAAAAAACGTATTTATAATAAATTAGAGGAAAACTTTTAGTAAAATAAACTAAAACATTATTGACAAGTGCAGCAACACGTCATTATGGTAAAAACAGATATTTAGCTCATGCTATTATTATCAATAAGATACTTTTATTTGGATAGGTAGTTGAAAGGTTGTCTAACGGTTAACTCTAACGGTAATACTATAAAATTGTTTGTAGAGAGAGAGGAAAGGAGAGAGAGAGGAGAGAGAGAGGGTGAGAAAGAGAACAGACTCAGTAAACAAACACTAAAAAATATCGATTTTCCGATGTGTTAGCCATTGGCTTTTGCCGTCATCATATTTCATTGTTTGCAAACATTCTATATCATTACCCGCATAGTATAATTTATCGTAGCGAGAAAGAAAAAAAACTAAAAATATTCACTAAATATTGATTAATATTTGTGTTGGTAGTAGCTGTATATGAATTAGCTGAAACCAGTGGTTGTGCGTGTACCTTGGAATATAATTGATTGTATTATAGATTGTAATTAAGGTTCAACAATTTATTGGTCTATTATTTCAAGCAGTGAAACTATGGCATCGAAAAATTCTGCAATCGACGATGAAGAAATTCTCTCTGGAATCCGAAATACAAGTGGAGCTAATAAGACAAATAAAGTGGACGTATTTATTTCTTCAGATAAGAGTGTTGAGTACACCCAGGAATTTTATGACAAATGGGCGGAGACATATGACAAAGTGAGTTTATTTGCTGTTGAAATCGATTTAAAATCAAGAAGATTTATACTGAATAACTTTAAAGTTATGATGTATCATCGATTAGAATTAAGTAAATCAAAAATAATGATTTTGAAATTGTATATTTCCTTTAGAAATGTTTTTAGAAATTACGAACTGAAAATTTTGAGGATTTGCCACTTTTTATTAAATCGAATGCGCCAGGGTTGCAGCTTCACGGTGGTTAACCATAATTGCTAATAAATTAAAGTCAGGAAATGATTTTAAGTCTGTCTTTTTAATTTAACAACTTTTAATGTTCTCATAAAAGAGTTTAATGCAATTGAAGAATTTTAAATATTTAACAATTCATATACCTTGCTTACACATATTTGCACAATCAATTAGAGATTATAATTTTAATTAGTTCAATTGGTCAAAACATTTCAGGATCTTTCTAAAATCGTACATGGATACAACAACCCCCAAATAATCACCAACTACATGTCCGAATATTTGAAGAAAGAGTTCAGAATCCTCGATGTTGGAGCTGGTACTGGTCTTGTTGGAATAGAGGTCAGAGGTTATTAAAGGTTATTTAAATTGAGGCTAATTATGACATTGTCATCTCATTTCGCCTACCATATTGTTCCCTTATGTCCCTTATGTTCCCTTATCCCTTATGCTTTTGATTATCGCAAATCACCTACAACAAACAACCGTGCCATTTGAGATTTTTTTCAAAATTTTAGTGCAATGCTTTACTAATAATTTTATTGAAGTGTAATATTATTTGTAAACCGCTTTTGTGTTCACTATTTTATACCTGCAGCATTTCTTTCGAAAAGTAAACGCTTGTTATTTGAATACAATTCAAATAGGTAGCTTTTTGTTCATACTTTAGATTAGCGAAATGAAACAATTATTCAATAGCCGAATAGGATTAGGCGAAATGAGAATATAGTCAAAATGAGATTAGGCAATACGAGATTAGGCGAAAAGGAACTAGGTGAAATAGGAATTGGCGAAATGATACGTAGCATGAATATTTTGAATTCATTTGAATATAAATTCATTGATTAACACTGCAACAATTCTCTAAAACGAATAATTAAAATATAAATAAAAAAATAATTTTCTTGATCTGCTTGATTGTAGTTCTTTAAATAATCTTTTATAATTTTTATAATCTGACAAAAAGCAGATCTATACGGATTAAGTTTTTAAGGAGTATCCAGTTCTAGAATACTTTAGTCGTTTAGTGTTAAGTCGTTTAGTCAGTAATTTTGAATAAAAATGACCTCGACGAGAAGATTTTATGCCTATTTTTATATTTTAGCTTCACAAATTGGGATTAAAAGATGTTGATGCTCTTGATGGCAGCTCACAGATGTTGGAGAAAGCCAAGGAGAAGAATAACTATAGGAACTATTTCTGTGAATTTGTGACTGAAGAAAAGTTAAAATTTGTTAATGACGGTACGAGCTGTTACAGAAATATCTTTTGGGTGCAACAATACAACATGATATTGTTTCTAAAAATTATGAATGACCTAGTGTTTCAAGTTTTAATTTTTTCTCTAGTCTTATTATGTATATTATACGTTTACGTTAATGAATATTGTCATACATATAGTAGCTTTGTGACATATTTTAAAGTGACATTTATCCATTTTAGATGATTATTAACGGACATAATACTAACGGATATTCAAATCCATCATTGCAGATTATTTCATTGACTGCAACCAACTAAAAATATTTCAAAGATTACTTACTACCTATGTAGAATTGAATTAGATATAAAATTTAAACTACAATATGCTATCATTCGAAATTTTCTTTTATTTATCAATGCAATATGACATTAGTAAATTATAAATTTTTCAAAATTAAATAAATGAGATTTCTTTTCCATTTAGTAATAATAAAATTAATTAATATATTTTTAAATAGAGCATAACTGTATTTTAGTTTTTATAATATAACATTTGATAAATATCCTTGTTGATAATTTTAGATTCATATGATGCTGTATTGACAACCGGAACATTTTGCCCTGGACATCTTAGTTCTAAATGTTTGCGAACAATAGGACGTGCTGTAAAGCCTGGTATGTGATTTATTCAAAAATTATGACTTATTTAAAATTCAAATTTTCAGAGTTATACTTAGAAGTTGGTTTTCATATAAAACAATCAAATTTTTATTACAAACTTTATACAAATTAATTAATTTATTTTATAGGGAACAATCTATATCCATTTTAAGCGTGCAAACGATATTTCAATTACACGTATATTTTAAATATATTAATCTTTAAAATACTGTACTATCAATCCCCAAACCATAAATTTTCAAATAATATCAAAGAAAATTATTGCAATTTACATATAAAAAAAACAATAAATACACGGAGATTTTATCATGAGTAGTTTTAATAACAAACGTTATGCATCAGCAATTTATCTAATAAGAAAATATACATTTTTGTTTTATCAAGTTCACATATATATCAATAATAGTTGTAGGGTCCACCTAAAACAACCTAATTTGATAGTTATTAACTTTATTTTACTATCCTAACCTATTTATTTAGTTGTATATTTCCTTTTTGTTTTAATTCTTTGACTGTAAATATATTTCAATGTAGGTGGTTATGTGGCAATATGTATACGAGAATCATTTCTCGAACATCCCTTCTTAAAGGATCTGGAAGCAGTAA
>JAUZNC010041746.1:0-12886 GCA_034780395.1 Vannuccia rotundouncinata | reverse complement strand
CTGTGTTCTGTGTTCTGTGTTCTGTGTTCTGTGTTCTGTGTTCTGTGTTCTGTGTTCTGTGTTCTGTGTTCTGTGTTATGTGTGTTGTGTTTTGTGTTTTTTGTTCTGTATACATATCCACTACATACGAATGAAAAATGATATAAAATACAAAAAACTTTTTAGATTTTAAAATGTTTTCTTTTGATATTTGACCATACCGTTGATTATACCAGAACTTTAAACGTTAAGGTTTCCTGTAAGACACGTTACAGAGGATGCGATCGCTTGTGTTTATTAACGATATGATTCCGAAAGTTTCAATGAACAAATAAATTGTTATGTCATTTAAGTTACATTAAAGTATTGATATTGTTAAAAAATTATACAACTATTTGAAATAATTTTTCTTTGGTAAATGACTCTGTTTAGAACTCTTAACTTAAGAAAACATATTTGTGTATACAATAGTAATCATAACTGTATGAGACAGTTTGTAATATGGAAGAATAACATCTGCGATAATTACTAGCGCAAAGTTCTGTTTTATCTTGAACATGGTGCAACTCATATTCTGATGCCGAAAACACGACATATGCTATTATGTCCAGCTGATAAAATATTCTATTAATTATAATTAAGATATTATGAAACATTTAAATCATTGCGTGTGAATTAATTGCTAATAAGAAAACAATGTTCCGTTTTAGTTGCATTCTAGTGGTTCTCCTCAGCTTAATTTCAGTTTCCAATCTAAAGAAAATCAAAAAACAAAAATTATTGCCAGAGCCCATTCCAACCGTCAACCCTGATCTGGATCCATGTCCACCCAACTGGTTCCACCACGAGGACCGCTGCTACATTTGGTCTGGAACTGATCAGAAGGACAACTGGTTCAAGGCCGAGCTGGAATGTAGGTCTGTTGGCGGCCATCTTGTTTCTTTGGAATCCAAAGAGGAGTCCAAAGCCGTACAGGGCTTCACTTTCTGCAACAATGAACACTGGATTGGTATGGTCAACGCCGAATTTGAACACAACTCTTTCCTTAAGAAGGATTCTTGGGTCTGGTGGGATGGAACTCCGCATAACTACACCCAGTTGACCCCTGCCAACACGGCCGGACTCTACTGTGTCTACGCCAAAGAGGACGGGAAATGGGCCAATAACTATTGCTCCCACGTGAGTATGTCCTGGGTGTGTGAGAAGTCCGCGAAGAAGAGAGACGACAAGCTACTCCCTCCGCCCAATCAAGTCTGTCAAGAGGGCTGGAAACTGCAAAACAGCTACTGTTACTGGTTCTCAAACATCACCTCCAACTACTTCCATGCTCAGCTGTCCTGTCAGGATAAAGGGGCTCATATGGTCACCATAGAAAACAAATTTGATCAGGCCTTCCTTCAAGTAAGATTTATCGTATTGTCATATGACAACCAGAAATATAACTTATCTATCTATTTAACCTTCCTCAGGCGTATATAGGTTGCGAATCGACCTTTTGGATTGGTCTAATCAGCGCGAGTCCTTGCATCACAGGGAATGGAACCAAATGTTGGGAGTGGTCTGACCGCAGCACTGTTGACTATGTCAACTGGAAGAATGTGGAGCCATCGAGTCCCACTAATGAGTGTGCCTATTCACATGGATATTGGGATAACGACATTTCCTGCGATAAGCAAATGTCTTTCGTGTGCAAAAAGAGAGCATTCTAATGATTAAATTATGTGAATTCAAATGTAATCCATATTTAATTATATAAATTTAACTAAATAAATTATTCAATATAATGTATAAAATCGAACAATTCAGAAATTTATGACATTATTAAATGAGTAAAGAGGATAATCTTCACTTTATATATTGATTTTTGTTTTCAATTAATTGTATATAAAAATACTAACTAAAGAGAAATAAAACGAATAGAAATAATTTTATTGATTGATTGTGACGATTAAAACAATTCAATATTTTGGGTTAACTTTTTAAACCTTCGGGATAAATACAATCATCCATTGTTATGACGTCAATACAATCATCCACAGTTATGACGTCAGTATACAATCATCCATAGTTATGACGTAAATACAATCATCCATAGTTATGATGTAAGTACAATCCTTCATAGTTATGACGTAAATACAATCATGCATTGTTATGACGTAAGTACAATCCTTCATAGTTCTGACGTAAATACAATCATTCATAGTTATGACGTAAATACAATCATTCATAGTTATGACGTAAATACAATCATTCATAATTATGACGTAAATACAATCATTCATAGTTATGACGTAAATACAACCATTCATAGTGATGACGTAAATACAATCATCCACAGTTATGACGTAAATACAATCATTCATAGTTATGACGTAAATACAATCATCCACAGTTATGACGTAAGTATACAATCATTCATAGTTATGACGTAAATACAACCATTCATAGTGATGACGTAAATACAATCATTCATAGTTATGACGTAAGAACAATCATTCATAGTTATGACGTAAGAACAATCCTTTATAATTATGACGAGTGGGATAAATTTCCCGAAGCAAAATGTTGTAATGGGGAAATTTTCAATTTACAGAGTCTATTTATAACTTATAACAGTCAATGACTTATACATTATAGACCGGCAAACTGACCAACATTCAATAGTAAGAAACGTCCGCGGAGGAATATATCTAGTATGTCTATAATCAATACGAAATACATGGGAGTTATTAATGCATTTCAATTATATACGGTATTGGTTTCGTTTTAAAGAGGGTATTCAATCAATGTAGACTGCATCAAAAGCCTATTAAAATAAATAATATATAATATTGATTGAATTCCCTCTTTATAACGACACTAATACCGTATATAATCGAAATGCGCACGGACGTTTTTTTGATCAGTTTGCCGGTCTAGATAATTACTTAGTATATTAGTCAATGATTAATAAAATATCAGTAAGACAAAACAATATCTTCCAATTCTATTTTAATTGATTTTCTCTTTCAATATTCTTGATTTTACAATAAACGAAATAGATATCCTGTTCAACGTACGAAGTGAGTTGAACATTGATTTCTATGAGTTTATAAAAATAACATGTACAAAGCTTAGGCTTCGTATAAAATTATTGTACATTTCAAAAAATAACAATTCAAAATAATAGTTATTAGCAATATCAATAATATGAATTACAAATATCTGACATAGAAATAATGATTATAATATTGTCAATAATCGAAATTAATATCTATATCTTTCATAGATTGTTAGAATAATATGCATACGGAGATTTTATATCCACTGAAATTGTAATACTCCGTATGTAGAATACTTTTTTGAACAACTGACATTAGATAGGAAATCTATGACAAAAATGTACAATTGAATATTCTGTAATTGTTCTGCAAGTGTTTGTATACAATATCTGTGGGACTAACGTAAATTGTATTAAAAAATTTATTAATATTTATTACAATATGTTAAATTGATTATTCATTTTTATATATTTCAAAGAAATCCATAATAAGTCTGTCATTTGTGAGATATTTTGTAGACGCTATTTTTACAATTTTAAATCTAAAAATATATAAATATTATTCAGCTAAGCCCTAAGCCTTTAATCCATCTTTGCTAGTTATTAATAAAGGATGGATTTAAACATTGAAAAGTATGTTATGTCCCTTACTGAAAAAGTGGTACAACATTTGAAAAATGACGCGTGCATAATATTGTCTGATATTGTCAGCGATGAAAACGAAAAGGAAAATGTAGGCAATGAAACATTTGAACAACTAAGTCCACAGCATGTATCTTTTTCGATAGACGTGGACCATCAAAAGGACGAGATCGTCGACAAAAGTGAAAATTCAAGTCTTCAATGCGAAATAAAAAAGACAGAGCCTTTTTCTAATACTTTAGTAAATTCTGTTGAAAAAAATACATTATCAAAAGCTGAAAGCGATAATAAAAATCATGTAAAAGTCTCAAGAATGGCCATAGCTGAAAACTCTGCTCTTTTGGTCAGGGTAGATAATTGTCGAATGGAGTTAATCGATTTGAAATCACAATTAGACACCGCTAAATCAAAGCTAAATATTGCGCAAAAAGAAAGAGATGAAATTAAAGAAGCGAATGCGATACTAAAAGAAAATCTTACGTTTTTGGTGGAGCAACTTAGAAACGGTGAATTAAATATAATTATGTAACTTATAAATATTGAAGTTACAATAGTATATCTGTATACTCCATGTAAATATGTACGATTGTAACTGTTATAAAGTATTATTAAAAATATGTACGAATTTAAATATGTTAAAATGTTATTATTTAAATATAGCTGATAAGTATAACATTTATATTGCTTTAAATATAATTCACAGATACCAAATAGCTAGTGTCTACATTTCCCAATGGTTAAGTATCATCGAATATTTAAGTGCATTGTTCGCCATATAAGTATATCAAGGAACTGGCATCAACCAAGACATTCAAAACATCAGGTTTATCAGCGAGTGATACCATTGATATAGTTATTAACTTCTCCGATATCAAAACTACAAAATCAATAGCAAACTGATTCAAATAAACTAAATAAACTTATCCCTTTCGCAACAGGTCTCGTGCTAATTATATAACCTCAGATGAGCCCGAATTGGGGGTAGTATTGGGGTAGTATTGTAACAGGTCATGAACTTTAATGGAAGACTTTTAATTACAAGAAAATAAAATAAAACAATTTTTAGCAACATTTCTCATGACGGTCACTAAATTACTAATTAAAATTTTAAATAATAAAAAATAATATATAATATTATAAGTAAGATAACCATAGGATTCATAGGATACCTTTACATCTTTTACATCCTACAGAAATCGGATATCTTACGAGTTTTTTGTAGGATACCTGTAAGAGATCGGTAGGATCGGTAGGATAACTGTAATATCGGTAGGACATCTTTAGGATGATTTTCTGGTGTTTGCAGTGAATATCTTCGGTATATGCATGCAGATATAATATCATTGGAATAAATGGTATACCGCATGCGGTAAACCAAACTATTTTATATGTTACATAATAGGTTTAGTGCAGTATACTGAGTCTTCAGTGTTTTCAAAGTGGGACTTTTTCAGAAGCTATGCGTGTAGTATGTTTGTATATAAGCAATTTGGTAATAAAACATTGTATTTGTGTATGAATAACAAAGCGAATAAAGTAAAAAATTTTGGTTATACTTTTGTCATCAGAAATTTAACCTTAGCTATAGCTTAACTTTATGTAATCAATTAATTGCACAGATTTCACATAATTTGTTTCCTATATTATAGTTAATGTCTATGGGTTTTTAATAAAGACATAAATAGAGTATAACATTGTGGACAGATTCCTCTTTTTTATTGATTTGTTTTGTCATAAATTAGGAGAACATAGCTTTCTCTGATAGTACACGCAGTAGCATCGTGTTATCGTATTTATTTATTTATCGTCTGCATCAGTTTATTTTAACATTCTTCTTGTCTTTGTTTTCAATGATTTCTTTAACATAGTTTACCTAAGATCTGGCGAACGTTCTGACCCCCTTCAGAAATACTTATAATCTACTAGTGTATTCTACAAATATAGCATCTTTCTGATTGCTTTCTGATTGCGGTTTTGTATGCACTTTTGCAAACTAAATGTTTACAAACATTTAATGTTCTAATAACGACAAATGAAACCATAAACTCATTATTTTGTACATATTTGTAAATTGTCCCAAAATTTATAATATTTTTAAAATGAATGTTTTTTATTTTATTTTTTTTACAAATGAGTCAAGCCGGATATTGTCGGTCCGTCAACAATTCTGATAATATTTTCAGCATTATACTGGTTGTGTCACACTTCATTATTTTGTTTCTTTGAACAAAATAACCGTTAAATGTGCGCTCTATTTTTACTGTAATTTCTCGTCTCACCTGATTGTTATTCTAAGTAGGATAATATTTTTATATTTTTTTTAGATATTTGATTGTTGTAACATTTTTTTAATACGATGTATTTTGTATATAATTCTTAAACGTTTGATATTTTAGGTTTTTGTTATCTTAATTAGGGAACCCTTTAATTTTCTGCAAATTCTAGTTAGATGGTTATTTATTTCGACTATCTATGTAGTATCATCTCTTACAGTATAATGATATATATATATATACAGGCGTACTGCTATGATTTTTCAATGGGGGCCGTTTACATTAGAAATTTTGCCTTTTAGAAAATATATAGTTATATGTGAAAACCATTGAAGTGGCTATTCAGACATGTCCATCTACAGATTTAGTATATTTACCCCACACACTATTTGGTCGTATGTACGTTAATTACTCTCACTATTTGGAATTTTATAAAAATAAGGAAATATTGGATAATAAAATCGATACAAAGCTTTAAACCAACTTATTTCTAGACCCGGCACAGTGTTTGTTTAATAATTAAAAATTTTTGCATGTCCGAATAGAGTGAGGTCCTGATTGTCCTTAACAATAATAGTCCTTATTTTAAGAGGTGTCCTTAAAATATCCTTATTATACTCCTTAATTTCAGTAACTGTCCTTATAATCTTTAAAATGTCCTGATATGTCCTTTTTTTCATACTTTTCTTGTAAAAAAAAATTTTAATAAAATATTTTTATATTGATATACCTATTCAAAAAAAAATTATTTGGTATTAAAATATTTTTATTTACATAATTTTTGTCAAATTTTTGCATCAATCAATTAGATTATTATGCAGGGCTTGAAATTTTTCTAATTTTTAGATAGAATTTTTCTAATTTTTCAGATATTAAGAATAATAAAATTGTATTTATATAGCACTTTACAAATTATAACAATCTCAAAGTGCAAAAAGTGGAAAAGCAAAGTTAAAAATAACTTGTAAGCAACAGGTATTACATATAAGTATAATAAATGTGTGTATGTATATATATATATGTAAGTATGTAGTTAAAAAATAAGTCAAAAACAAGTGAAATTAATAACACTTCATAAACAAATGAGTTTTTAGTTTAGCTTTAAAAAGAGAAATAGTATTAATGGAGAAAATGTTATCTGGGAAATGGTTCCCCAATGCAGGGACCATGACAGAGAAAGCCTGGTCACCATATCTTGTGTGAGTCAAAAGAAAACAAAGCAGAGATTGTGGTGAGCAGAATGTTAGCCTAATTTGAATCTGTTAAAAGGAATAAAGATTGATATATGCTTGTTATATATCCAGATTTAGAGTATATTGCAACCATTTGCTATTTTTATTATCAATTTAAAAATAAAGTAACATAAATTTTAAGACATTATTTTGATTTTGTTTGTTTTTTACTTTTTTATGGTTGATTAAAATATCATTGTTATTTACTTCCAATTTTAATTAGAAATCTGACTTTTTGGACAAGATTTGCTAAAATATGCAATAAAATGGATGGGGATTATGGGGGAGCAGTGTCTAAAATTTCTGTAAAAACACATGATTTAAGCATGCTTTAATATCCATATTAGATATGTCTGAGATGCCAGGAAATGCATTCTAAAGTCTAAAATCAAAAAAAATCTTACAAGCTTAGATTTATTGGCTCAATCAGGCTGCTTGCCATGGTTTTTTTCATTGAAGAAATGTCCTGATTTTTGAGCTGGCATCCTTAAAGGATGTTTTCCAATATTGCTGGATACACTGTACAGATTATAATTTAGAACAGGTGGCCACCTGTTCTCATAATTTGAGGTGACCTTGATTTCTAGGAAATGTCCTCAAATATTTGGCCTCTGGGCTTTTAAAAAATTAATTTGTACATATTAATGTTAAAATTATTTGTTACCCAAAAAATGTTGTGCTCTACAATTTTTTTTAGTTATGTGACTATCTATTTTATATTACAGGTGCAATGCAACAAGTAATATTTTTTACTGTATTATGAAAAATAACCTCAATTTTTTTTGCATTGCTTGTGAGTGACACTTCACTTGCTCAGGAGGTGTCCCAGGGTTTTAATATATTTTCCTGAAATTATTTTAAATTAAACTAAAGGTGTTGATAATCTTGAGGAGAAACAATCTGTCAAGGTGTAAATAGTCAGTCATGGAGAAATCTTAAAAAAGTGAAAGTCCCAAACTCTGAGAGAGGTGAAAGAAATAGAGATGAGGGCAACTGAGGCACTGGAAGGCAGAAACAAAACAATGCAAGCTTATCCAAGAGGGACTGTTCTAGAAACATCTGTGTGACATAGTCATTTATATGCTGTGTTAACATTATCAGGGATAAGAATATGCAATAAAAAATGTGGGGGGGGGGCTGTTTTTCATCTCATTTGATTTTGTATTACAGATTTCCACACTACAAAAGATTTCTACACCACAGAAAATTTCCACATCACAGAATACACGATTTAGAGAAATAAACACCAAAGACTAAATAGACTAGTAAACTATGAATACACATATTATATATATAATTATGTACTATATATTCACAAATATTATACTTAATAATATATCAGTCTTATATTTTTCTTTATAATTTATATATGCATAGTTACATTAATTTTTGTTTTGTGTATTATCTTTTATACTATGTTATTCAAACACATAATTTTCCATATTAAGGGCCCCTCATTAAGGCCCCTCATAAAGACCCTTTCATTGTAAACTTATTATATAGATTTATCAATTTCCAAAAGGGCCCCTCATAAAGACCCTCCATTAATTAATAAAATTATTTCTTATAGTATACTATACCTATAATTTTACATTATATTAGTTCTGATATATTAATGTGTCTCACCAGCATATTCAAATTGAAATTATGAAACTAATATAATTTTACATTATATTAGTTCTGATATATTAATGTGTCTCACCAGCATATTCAAATTGAAATTTGTTTAATTTTGAAAAATTGTTTGTCTTGACTATATAATATTTATAACATTTTATGTCCTCAAATTGTTATCAAAATAATCTGTCCTCAAAGTTTGGAGCAAAAACAGTGACCACCCTGTATACAGTAATTTCTGTGTACTGTGGATGTATCTGTTGGGGGCATTTTACCAGTCTGAGCTTATTACTAATATGTGCTGTGCAAATTATACAAAATCTATATAAAAATCTTAATAAGGTATATTAAAATCTAAATTATATACAAGCACTTGCAAAAAATCTATTTTAGCCATAGAAAAAATGATATGGCATTTATTTTTAATAATTTAATGTTTTGTTAAAATTGTTATATTTACAGTATGGGACCAAGTCAAATTAGCCTGTTGAATGTCAGCCTAATTTGGCTGATCATATAAAATCGGTATGTCACATTTGATTTAAAATAACCATTTTACATTATTTAATTTTAAGTAGCATATTTATATTATAAAAAATAGTGTATTAGATGTAGATTTTTGATTTTTACATACTATTGCACATTTATTGGAAAAAGTAGAGGTGGGTGCAAGAGGGGACCTAAGAAACACATGCCTCCCTTCAAGAAAATAGTATTTCTATTAGAGTTATAGTATTGTGGTGTTATTATATGTGCTATTATACAACCCTGCAACCTCCCCCACCCCCTTCCTGAAAATATTTCTGGTACCACACCTGAAATGTCTAAAAAAAATTTTTTTAATCAGATTGGAATCCTATAAATAAGGATGGGAATCTTCAGTGGATCTGCAGATTTGGTGCCATATATTAATTATTTTTATTACTTTTTTATACAGGTGTCGCATTATCAGAATAAAAAGAGTAATTTACTGAAAGCAATTACTCTTTATTCTGATATTGGAGCCCCTGTATGGGAATATGGCCCCCCAAAATTTTGACTTCAGGGGATTTTTTAAACTGCCATCCCTGTATAAAATGAACTACACATTCTAATTAGCTGTAAATACATGAATTTTTAGCCAAATTTGGTTGCAATTAAAGTGTATACAAAGGTTTTATTTTATTTTGAAGATATATTTATAGGCTATACAGACTGTCAAGAGGGTTGTTAAAGGGGTGGAATATTACTTAAAATGATTTAAAAACTCAGCCTCTTATTTTTTGTGGAGAAGGGTTGGTTAGGCCAACATTTTTTGTCAATAACAAGCTATTTTCTATCACATAATACCAGAGTTACACTGATTCATCAAAAATTCAATAAAACATTACATTGGGGTATGGGTGTGTGTGTAGAGTCATATAAATATGCATTTTTTAAAGTTCTAAATGTATGTGGCTTTAGAGTCAATAACTCTCTGTTTTCACTAAACAACACACAAATTAAGTCTTTATGATTGGTATAATGCATCCATATGTTACATTTAAAATAAATATTATTAATTCATTCAGTAATAGCTCTTGTATGCTATTGTTGTAAGTTATTACCACTTACCTATTTTAATACAATATCCTACTTTTGGTTCTATATGATAAATATTAAAAAATTTGGCTAAATGATAAGAAATGTGCAATAAGTCTGGATGCTGAAAAAAAATTGCCACTTTGGGCTCAAGTCTGGCAACTCCGAAAATGAAATACAATTAGGTGCACTAGTTTGAAATGGAAAAAGTTTTGTTTAATATATAATATATCTTACATTATATATGTAATATATATATAAACTAACTATTTTTGTAAAGAACTATGGCATACATGTTGATATAGATGCAGGTTGTAATAAAGACAGCTAAAGTTTGGAAAACGGTGGTGCCACAATCTTAAAAAGGTCACCTCCAATTTACTTAAGTCATCAACTACCAACCTGCTTCTACTACTCCTGCAGTCTGCTGGTACTTCATTTTTTTACAACACATACCCTCAATAATCTCAAGGCATTAAGCATAATTTTGCATAAATATTTAAATAATTAAGCATAAAGTTGAGGGAAAACCATTCATTCAAACTTTTGTCTCAAAGCTTACTAAAAATTCTGTTAATAAAGATTTAACAAAAGCTATCTCATGAACTATTCATACATTAAATATTGTTTCATAATTATGTACAACAATGATATAATGTATATGTATATAAAATTATACAAAAATTCTTTTGTTATAATATAAGTGTTTTTACAAAATTCATTAGGTAAATATTATTATATTGCACTTCAAAATTTAGTAATAATATTTCATTATTTGTATATGTTTAGTTGCATAATTATAAAAACATATCTAACACAAGGAACAGTACAAATTTAATTTATACCAAACTTCCTAATCTCTGTCTGTTGTATTTAAACATTACATTCTGGAGCAGTCATTTATTAAAAACAGTAAAATTCATTCAACATTTGAATAACAGGAAATAAAGAAAAATTTGTATGTTCTCCATTTTTTTGGTTAATAAAGATTTTGTTACCAAGTAATTTTAAATTTTTTAATTAAATATGGGAATTAATAATTTATTACAAAGATTGGTATACACTAATTTAGTACTATAATTAATGAAATATATTGATTGCTGAGTCAGAACTTGGTTAATTCCCTGATGACATATTTGTTAATTAAATTAACCTATTATTAATTTTATATATTATAAAACGTATTGATTAGACAACTTTATTTTATTATGATATTTATTTACAAAGTCCTCAAAAGGTGCTGCTTTTCAAAATGCATATGAAAACCAAATATAAATTATTGAGTTAAACCTACCTCAAGGTAGTAGACAAAATTAGCCCAAATATATTGTCAAGTATTTATGCATTGCCATAAATATCTTACACACTAGTATTACTGGTAGCAGTTTCTGCAATCTGCAAAAAAACACCTCAAATTTATATTCACAGCCAATTATCAGAAAAGCTTCATATTTAACAGACATGGAAATATTAAAAAAAATCCCAGTTTACCATTTTACCAAGTCCTGGAGGAGACACAAATCCAAAGAAAAATTAGGTAGGGGAGTGGGGGTGCAAAAATACTATATTTTATGTAAATAATTTGTCATGTACATTTAATTTGTGATTGATTGTAATTAGATATTCAATTTTGTTTATTATCAGTATATGTTCAGTTTTTTTTGGAGGCATAATCTCATGCCTGATAACCAGGGTTGATTTGGTCCTGGATAGTCCTTGAATGTTCTGAATAATGAAATGTCCTGGAATTTTAAGATATGTCCTAGGAAAATGTTTGTATCCTTCATTTTTAGATACTTATATTTTGCATTTTTCCTATCAATACATTCCGACAAATTCCCTGGCTATGCATTAAAATATACATTTTAAAAAAGTATATGCACCTTGATATGAAAATATAATTTTTTGGGCTTTCATTTTGAAGCTTTGCAACATATATCCATGACACAACAATAACCATTTGTTGCAGCTAAACATGTTGCATTCACAGACATTACACTAGTATAGCTACAACTACATCTGCAATCTAAAATTAAATGTTTTGCTGCAGTGTTAGGCAAATAACCTTAATTAATTAGAAATAATCTGCCTATAACTTTGAATAAAAGCTATCTGCCTAACACACGAGTTGAGAATTTTAAATGCATTAATTTTGGATTACAGATCTAGTTAACATCCTCTCTCTGTTTCTGTGCAACAGACAATGACGTCCTCAACTAATAACATACAATTATTTAGCATTGAATTAAATTTAGTTTGTCAATATATACAGTCTGTTATTTTGTTCCAAACATTTCAACTCGTAATTTGACAGTTCTTCTAATGGATAGGTTTGTTCTATTTGTTCAGGTATAAATACTATAGTCAATTACCATGTCATCTAATTATGTATAATGTTGTTGAGTTTGTTTAGTCATGTAGCTCTACCTGACTGCAGTCTTCTGTTTATATACTTTCTAAGTCTGTCTACAGGGTGGCGCCGAAGTTGTTATCCCCAGTATGAAATAATGTATAACTTTATGTTGATAATAATAAAAAATTAT
>JAUZNC010041713.1:0-17475 GCA_034780395.1 Vannuccia rotundouncinata | reverse complement strand
CCAGAGAGTAGAACCATTTAGTTTGATTCTCGCAAAAGTTCATGGCTAATTGCAGGATCGCATTTTACTTTCTTCAACCAAGTGAGAATCAAATGTTGACAATTTATGACGATGGAGATTAAATAGAAAAATGGAAAATACTGGAGCATTCTTATTGGTGAGAAATGAACCAATCAAACTTTTGAATTTTTGTCAATTAACACAAATTAAATAAAGACAAACATTACAAAATGTTAATGTATAGATAATAATTAGTAAATATGATTTTAAAAAGAATTACCACCAAATAAATCAATTTTTCGTCCATTTTTGATGAGCTACAACAAAAAGATATTTGCTATTTTCGGTATGAACGTAAACAACTAATAAACTTCAAATACATTAAATAAAAGACACACAAACAACTGTATATTTGTTTACAGATACAGACCACGTTCTTAAAATTGCAAAAATCTTAAAGCAAACAATTTATTATCATCAAAATTTCTTATAAATAATTATTTTTAAATATTGACCATGCGTAATTATTATTTTTTAAATTAAAGTGGGCATATCCGCATATTAAAAATTTGATTATCATCATGAAAAGGCCTATATAATTGTTCAGTTATTTTTTTTAAATAATCAGTTGCCAATTTATTAATATATAATATGTTTTAAGGGAACATTTATATATTTTTAAAATTATTAATTTGGTTATAATAAATTATACTACTGAAGGGTAGTATATTAAATTTAGCAATAAATATTTCTAAATTTCAAAATGTTTATAATATAAATAATGCATATATTTTAAGGACAAAAATGTTTGAAATGTTGTCAAAAAATCAAACTAAAATAACATTATGCTAAATCTTAAAAGAGATGAAATAAAAAATGAATAAAATGAGATTTAAATTATTTTTTATAAATAGCAAATACAACAAACGTCTTGATAAAATTGATTCAATGTGTATTTCTTCACCATTTTCCCAAACTTCAACCAATCATTCAAAGTCTCCTTTGAACGTTAACTGCCTAAAAGACATTATGAATAATAATAGTAAAAATTAATACAAATAAGTTAACAATTTGATAACAAATACAAAAAGTTTGATAGAATTCGGGTTAAAAAATTGTATGAATGTTAAAAAGATATGTATAGTATTGAGTGAGATAAAGGAACACAGCCGAATAAGTAATTAATACTTTTAAAAAACACAGATCACTTTTATAGGTTTAAAAGATAAGTATAAATCAGTTGGATGAAAATCGTTGTCATAAAAGGAGAAGAATGTATTAAGCCCTGTCTTCGGTGTTATCAAAATGTACACCATACGTTTCCTCTTGAGAAGTAGCACAACATGTTCGTAGTTTTTGCATTAAAACAGCTGGACGATGCTGAAAAATATGAAATATTAACCAATAGAAAGTGAGAACACGGTGTATCCCTATACCTACAATGTATTTGAAACTGCTCATCTATATATAAATATATTCCTACCTTCATTTGGGGATTATAAAGTCGAGGATATTTTCTGTGCTCTAAACCTACCTAAACTATGACATGAATAGGGTGAGCTGAGAATATTAAGCAGGACACTAAATTGCGTCATAGTGTTTGCATCACCTATTCAAATGACAGTCCCCTTTATGTTGTATGTTGTATGGGGACTGATGCCATTGTGGGAGTCAATTATTGTGTGTACCACATTCAATTCATGGTCCACATTCTTATCGTATATTTGAGATTGACACCATCGCATGAGAGTGTCATTTTATAATCAATGAGAACACTAAAATTTACAGTATAAGAAATAACAAAATATTTTAATCTTATGGTTATTCTGTGCACGCAACATCTTGAAATATAAGAAAATATTTTAAATTTGCGGTATCAATTTATCTATTACACTGAACCAGAGTTATATAAAGCAACCATGATCAAACATACATAATCTTACAACTTTTAGGAACCATTTAAAATCAATTTTTGTCTAATCGGAACAAAGACTATAGATTAAAACAAAACGAGGTAAGCTGTGATTTATTCGGGCTAGTTGTAAAATACAAAATTAGATGTCCTCCTGTGTGATGGTATCGTTCTGGTGCAGCATTGTTACATTCTGCATCAGCATGACAGTGGAACATGGGCGTGCTGGGGCACAGTCCACTTGATCACCTGCACACCTCAACAGGAACAGAAGAAATATAATCAGGTAGCATCACTGGGAACATCTGTTGTGCATCTATACTGTACTGGATCTGCCTCCATGAGCCACAACACATGGATATGAATGATGTAGCTTCAGATATTACATCGTCCATATTGACGTCTTCCATTCCCAAAAACTCCAGGAAGATGGTTTGTTTGTCGTTGCTTTTATATCTATGACACTTCGTCCAGCAATGGTCTCATCGTCACATCATAATTTAGCTTCTCTTGACAGTTAGAAATGTATTAGGAGAACACATACACAGATTTTCGATGTACCTCTACCGCCAATTGTACCAACTGGTGCACAATGATCACATCAGGTTCCTCGTGGGTATTGTGCAGATCATTCTCTTGATTATTTCACCGTTTCTGATCGCTACAGAAACTCAGTTTTCAGATGTGATGACCAGTTCACTGTTGTTGAACAGTGAGAACTACTTTCTGGACTGGTAGAGGCGCATGCAGCGTTAGTATATGTTTAGCAGCACTCTTTGAACTTGTTGGTGGATATCTATCAAAGATAAGATGTTCGCAACACTTTCGAAGGTAGTAGTTGAGGCCTCCCATGAAGTTTTTTATGTAATCTTCAAAGTATCACTTGCAGGCTCCACCACAATAATTCGGACATGTGTAGGGTTGTACAAAGGTTTGCTACTTCAAGTTGTAGCTTAGTCTTCAATATGGCTTTGGCCTGTGATATAATGTCCCCCTTTTCGTCGAATAGTGCTGTTGGACTGCAGATAATTCTTACATGAGTATGTCTTTAATGTTCAGATCGGGAGACTGTTGAAGACTGAAGATTGTGGTGACTTTTTAAAGGTTCCATGAAAGCTAACTGGCAATCCTGATTCAAACTCATTCATCTGCTTTCGACTGATTTCTAGTGAATTGTCAACATTGTTGGAAGACACCAAATCATTAGCAATGTTCACAACACCAACTAGGGACAGTGATATACTAGATGATGGTATACACGGCTTCATTGACCCTACAAATATAGATGTAGACCACATGATTGGCATTCTGGCTCCAATAATAAAGAAGTTATGAGGTATTTATAACGGTAAACATAGTTGCCCGGAGGCCATTTTGTTTTTGGCCAATAAAATATTTCTATAAAGGAGCCTCAGTGGCACCCATCTGATTTGCATCAGGACATGTCCTAGTACAAGGACCAACCCTAAAACATCCCTCATACTGCAAAACAAGCTTTTCTACTGGCTTACCTCAATCAACCAGATTCCGAGTGGGGAGGATGGATTACGATGACCCTGGACACACACATAGGCGAGTACACCAATACAGGCCAGGATCAGGATCATGAATACCGCTATTGAGAGCGCAACCGGAACGGACATTTTCCCTGTTGTGGTTTCTGACAAGAAAAATCAAGGAATGTTTTATTTTTAACTGTCGGAAGATATCTCATATGAGGCCATTTTTGAAATTTTGAGTCAGTTAAATTTGTTACATTTCAAAAATGTGGTATTTTGATTCACGGATATATTGAAGAATATAGAATCAGATTATTACAATTCAATTATACTATTTTTTAATTATGAAAACCAGCACTTTAATCCGGCTGATATATTTGGAGGGAAATGGAAAAAGGTATTCAATTAAAGACAATTTATTGGTTAGGGTTAAACACTCAAGAAGAGTTTTAATTTGGGTGATTGCAAAAGATATTAAACTCACAATAGAATCAACTATGATCGTGAACCCGATCACATACTAAAATATTAAAATTAAGCAAATTAAAAAATAGAAACAGACAAACCACAAAGCCAAAATACGTTTATGTAAAGGTTCCAATATTGGGTGAATTTGAACTATCAGAAAAATGTGTATATCGAAGCAAAAGTTTTAGATCCGTTTCAATTGCAAGTTGTGAGCAATTAAATGGTCGCTGTTTTTCAGAAATATTCTATTTAGATTACTTAGTAGACCAGAATTAAGTTATAATGACTAACTGAATGTTTATAGAAAGACATTTAAGAATACATTTAAAATCGAATTGTTAATAATTAAGTTAAACCTTTGTTTTTCAAGTTATTGTTACTTATTTTTACGATATTTAAACTATTTCAAAATTCAAATATTTACGAATTTGATTAACTCTTAGTGAAATCCGGGAATTTAAAGTGGAGAAATTTCCTTACTGCCGAAAGACCATTGATATCGTAATTAACTTCTCTAGATTGGTAAACTACTATACCCACGCTTTATAGTAAAACCTGACTGCATCCGATATAAAAACGCGCAAATCAAAAAATCTGTTAACTAACTTATTAAAATAAATTAAATTTACTTACTCTTAATAAAACAATTTTACAGAAAAACTTATTGTTATAAATGTATCATATCCGACAATAAAGACTCATAATATGTATGAAAATTGAAAGAACTCACTTGTGCAAAGATATAGGTATTGACCGATTTGGTCTACTTCACAGCTCTATTAGTAAAATTATGGGCCGAACAAGATTTCACAATTTTTCGACTGTTTTTTGGGACATAATTTAAATTAAGATTGCCGATCTAAATAAATATTATTACGATATCAATGTGATAGATTTTGTGATACCTACTCAAAGTTGACTGAAATCACATTCTCCTGGCTTTTACAGATAGTTTATCTGACAATGTATACAATATAATTCCATCAAAAAAGTATTTTATACTCGGGGTACGGGTCATATGTATTTAAATTGGATTTGTGTCAGGAACATGAAAAAAGTAGTTATGCCACATGTACGTTACAAAGGGTTCATACTGAATACACATTCATTACGTGGCTTATTACTCTGGTGTGCCAAATAAGCGGGGGTTGTAATGAACGGGGGGGTGGGTTGTCTATATATATAATAAATAAACAGGGGGAGGTGTGAGGGGGTTATAAAAATCAAACCTATTATATAAAATCAGTAATCAGGGGGTCCAAATAAACGGGGGGGTTAGGTTTATTTGGCACACCAGAGTACGTAACTATTAATAAAATGGGAACTGAATATTTGTATATCTCATCAAAAGGTGTTTATAGTGTATAAATTCAGCCAATAAGGTGATAAAAACATGAATAAAAGTTTACATACCGGGATTTGCAGAGATAACAAGTGTAGCTCCTGAGGTTTTAGAAATTTGTGGAGTTGTGGTCGCTATTTCACAGAAATAATACATTTAAAAGAAAGACAAAATTAACAAATAGAATGAATCTTGAATTATACAAAATTGTGTAATTTTCTAAAATATTAATTCTGAATTCTTATTTTGCATAATAGGTAGGTTAAAAACCAAAAATCTGATAGCATCAACTATATTCAACGATCACAATGAACAAATGAGACAATATCTACCTTCAAATGCTTTATAGATTCATCGAAAGTAAAGTAAAATGTATTAATCAGATTTTAATTGATTTAAATGTATCGATCATATTTTTAAAAAAATGAAGCTTAGATACAAAAGTGAGTTGACTAAAATTCATCAAACCAAACATTTTTATTGTGTCAGGAAGATAGATACAACGACACATTACTATGAATACTCAATAGCTGAAACTTTTACATGAACGTATTCTCTTAAATACAATTTTCTGTATTGTATTATTAGAACTTAACATTCCTTTTTTATTGTTTTTAGATCAAAATAATATAAAATAATTGATAATTCTGAAGTGATTGTAAACCTTATCGTATAATAAAATAGTAAAATAAATATGAAGCACTTTAGTGACAAACCACAAAACCAAATGAAGGTTAAAGAGTTACCTATGTGTTTTGTAAACCTATGTTATGAGTAAAAGAAGGTCCATACACCATCTAGATTCATTAGATACCATAGTAGGTAGTAATTAGTGGATCAACTAAGGCAGTAGGTGTCAGTCACAATAGCAAGTTATGAGCAAATAAATGTATGCATAGCCCTACTTGAAGAGATAGCAGGGGTTGTGGTCACTGATTCACAGAAATACATCATTTAAAAGTAGACTACAATTTAAGTAATATTTAATAACAACTATTTAAAAGTATATAGAACGAATTTCTGCTAAATGAAAAGGATGATTTCATGTCAATCTAATTGATAAAATGATTATTATAATTCGAATTTAAATTCAAGCTAAATCATTATATATAATCAATATTTAAAACTGAAATTTACGATATTTAATCAATTTCCAAAAACTTCAATTAATCTGGTGTATTATCGATTTCCATGATTTATCATTATGAATTTGGGTAAACTAAGTCGATTGAAAATTAAACTTATTTTTGAATTATCGACTTTTGATTTTTTAAATTTGTTCAATTAAAAATAGAAATTACCAAAAATTCGATTTGAATGAAAGAATAAAATTTGATCATACTCAATATCTTTTCTAGTTATTATTATTATAACATTAGTTAATATTTAAGATAGCAAAGCAAACAGTTTCGCTACAAAATCAACAACATCAAAAAACTTACTTTCTTTCATATCGCTGCAGGTTTTACCTTTCTGAAAAATAAAGGACAGAACAACAGTTCGATAATTAGACTCCTGGATCTGAACATCTGTGACACTCACCCATTTGGGACAATTATTATAGTACCATGTTTCGGTCTTACGATCTGTTCCAGAACTGCAGTGGTTGGTGGTAGGACACCAGGAACAACTAAACGTGGTTCTATTTGGTGTTTGACAGTCCTCACAAGTCGTCTGTTCAATGCAAGCTACAAAGAAGGAAGGACGCCCTACTTAGCCGAACTGAAGGAGAACAAGACTTGTTCTGGACTTACTGGGTAACGGAGATAACTCCACAAAAGTGCCACTTTTGATTAGACTGGTGTTCAGAGTTACTGCATGATATTTCACCAAATTTAAAATGGACCCTGTTCGAAAATAAAATATTCATCGATTGTATCAGTCAAAAAATTATAATCTAGTGAAATTTATGGAACAATATAGCAATGTAGTATATCGTCTTGACCAATAGCAATCAAGCATATTGTCTTGACCAATAGCAATCAAGCATATTGTCTTGACCAATAACAATCAAGCATATTGTCTTGACCAATAGCAATAAAGCATATTGTCTTGACCAATAACAATCAGGCATATTGTCTTGACCAATAACAAACAAGCATATTGTGTAGAACAATAATAATCAAGTAATTAACCTAATAATAAAACAAAAATATACACGATGAAAATTTTAAAAGAAATCAAAAGTTATTTTCTTGTTTAATTTAAAATATGAGATTTTTAAACCTTCTCTAAAGTAGAAAGCATCAGACAATCCAACTGTGATTGTTTCAGTATGCGATATTTCATCAATAGGAATCGGAATCTGTAAGAAAAGTAAGTCGAGCACAAAAACGACAAATCGGATATCTAAACGGTATATAAAAATTGTATTACCAACAGTTATAGGAAATGGTAAAAAAAATTGTTTACCATGATTTACACTAAAAAGATAAAAAAGGTTTAATTTGAAAGTGATTAGCAAATACAGGAAACATTACATAAGTTATATAACACATTAAGAATATAATTAATTCGATCTTAAGTCAATTTATTTATTTCAACAATACGAACCTTTTCATAAGCAAATCTGATTTGACCAGAAGTTAAACTTAATGCCAGTTGGAAGGAAAAGGGACCCACTGAAAAGAGCATTGTAATTGTAGGGAATTTCTTACTGTACAAAGTCAAAATAATATTGTTACAAGAATAACACAACATACTCGTCTTATTAAGGTCATAATTAAGGTAGACATCCTTCCAGTAGACATAAACACTGTCATCTGAAACGAAACAAATTTAAATGAAGATCAGTTTAGCCCTCCCTCTTGAAATGGTATCGACTCACCCCTCTGTGTTATAAATATCTTGCAATCGTTCGAGTGTGTCGTATTGAAATCAGCCATCAACGGAGCGATATAATGTGAGAATTTCAAAAGGTTGTGGATGTAATTGTTGACATAAACAAAACCTGAAATGAAGATTGTGATGTGTGGAGCACAATAGAAATCCTTTTATACATCTAGTTAAGTTATAAATAAATAAATAAATAAATAAATAAAGGAATGCTGTAAGCCTGTACAATAAAACACGGCTATAAAGTTGTGCAGATTTTCTCAAACCTTCTGCTAGCGGATCTAACCGTTTACATATTAAGTAAGCCTCTGAAGCGAAGGGGCTGCATAATCAATATAGCAATACAATTCGGTGCATCACACAGCACACAGTTCACCGGATAAACAAGTTACGCATTTTAACATTTTTTGAGTTTCCAAGTAAATTTTGTAAAACATTTTAAGACGACTGACAGAATAGTCTTCAGACTGAAAAGCCTCACCTCCTACAGATACGTAAAGTTTGGTAACATTGTGTCCGTAGAATCTCAGGGGTCTGGGAAGAATAACCTCCTGAAATATTAAAGCGAAAACAAAATCACATAATTATCAATTTGGTATTTTAATTTTATACATACAGTAAACACTTTCTTATTAGTACATCCGATTTTTGTTACTAGGTATGTAAGACTGTCACCCAATTAATACATTTTGGAATTCGCGTAATTAATAGCACTTGATTTGGTACATTTTTGTATTTATAATTATAATTATTGATTTTTTCTTGATTTTAAAACAAACGTATTAATTACTATATTTAATAGTTACATTCGTTAATTAATACAACTTTGCCTGGGACTATTGATGTATTAATTAGCGGGTGTTTATTGCATTTATACAGATTGCAAATTAAAAAATAGATAAAATCGATATTATTAAAATATGTATGCCTTATGTGTACATACAGAAATATCACTCCCATTATTAGACAGATAGTAATGAGCCGAAACATTGACGAAGTATTCATCAAAGTTTTTCGTCTGTGGATAAGAGATCTTTGTTGTGTAATATTCATGATTATCCTGCAAAATAGGAAGAAAAAGGAAGAATTAAGTTACAAAATCATACATAGTTCACATCAATTGATTTAAAATATGATAAAGTATAACCTCGATGATAGTATGTTATGGATGAAATCAAACAAATGGCAATTAAACACAAAAAGCAACATCAATTAAATAATTAGATAATGAAATAATAGCAAGATAATTTTAAGATGCAGAATTTTCATTCTAATTACTTCGATAGTTTCATTGGCAAAGCGACGATATCTTTGAAGAACTTTCAGCCTTGTGGAGGATTTGAAATTCTCTGGTTCGGAGCCAAAATTATCTAAGAGAAATAATTGTTTATATAAACAGATTTATTAATTGATAATATGCGAAATAAGGCAGAATAGTTTTGTAAACAGTAGACTGAGATTGTATAGCATTCTTTTAACTACTCATAGTTATTCAAAATATCAATAAGTGGGTCCAATCAATTTGAAATTGTAAAATATAGTATAAATATAAAATATACCAGTAAGATTTCAAATTAAACTTGCCATAGAGTTTGGCATCGTGGCCAGAATAGCATAAAAATTGATGTCAAAAACATGATACATGAAACATAATAAAATTGTGAATTAATTAATTGAAAAAAGTACATGTTAGGAAGACATAATTTGGTGCTCAACTTAAGTAATATAAAACAGAAAGTATGAAGGACTATAAAACAAATTAAACAATATGAAAACAATCTGTTAGGAAATAATACTGTTTAATTCTCAGAATACCTTTATAGTTGTTGACATAAGACATAATTGGAATATGTATATGGTTACCTAGATATTATAGATGTAATTACATATACAAATATCAACCAGACTTTTATTTTTCACATAATACACAGATAAGCTATCAATTAAATTATTTTAATAATTTATAATTACATTACTAAAATTGTTTATGAACTTAAACTTATTAAACACATTTGCATAACATGTTTGTAACATGTCATAGAGATATAAATATTGATTAGAAAACAAGTATCCATAAATACATCAAATATTTGTTATCAATTAATATGTTATAACTAAACATATCAATTCAATTTAATTGTAAAATGTCATGAGACCTAATTGTTTTTCCTCATTTAATAACCTTCCATTAGTCCTTTTGGTTCAAACTGTCAAGATTCTGTACTTTTCCCATGATTGAATATTCAAAAACTTCTCTCTTTTCAGGGATCTTATATCGCCATTATAGCATAAACTAGCTTAGCAGAGAGGCTTGATATATACGGAAGTCTTGTGCAAGAACTAAATTGTAACAATCCTGAATGGTGTGTTGAAGATGAACCAACATCTATCAATTGTATAATATGGACAAATGAGACAGCTTTCAAGCTCAATGGGCAAATTAATAGAAGAAACTGTGTTTATTGGAATTCAGATTATCTCTACGAATATCCCTGAATTTGAATGTGTTCATGTAAGGTACTATGTGTGCCATTTTGTCACAACTTGACACATTTGACACATTCATTTTTTCATCCATAATATCTATATCTAATTTCAGAATTACTGACAGTATTATGATAAATTTAGAAAGCTTTGTCTAGGACTAAAAATTATAGTCATACATATTAACAGAAATCAATATGAGTGGTTGTGGCTAGGCAGTAAGCATAGCCCATAAAAAAGGGCATATGTTATATGTTTTATGAATTTTATTAGACTACATTTAAAAAATTATATCTAATTTATAACTTAACATTAAAATAATTAAATTCAACTTAATTAGTTAGATAATTAATAAATAAAAAATATATTACAAGTTTTAATAAGATTTAAAAACAAATAATGAAATTTTATTTTCAATTTTGATTAAAAAATTAATTTTTAATATAATAAAAAAAGATTTATCATGAAATAAAAATAATTTAATTATTTCATAGAAATGAACTAAATCAAAATATGTTTCCTAATTGTCAACAGTAACAAAGCATTAGATTTCTAACTAAACATTTTAATCTATCTAGTATGTATTATTTCATTATTATTTAGATATAATTTTAAATGAATAAATTATTTCTCTTTTTACCAAGAGATAGGGCTTAAAATATTAAAGCCAATTTGCTAACTTAAGCAACCCAGAATACTTATAACACATATTTACACTGCTGCTTTATAAATAAATATATTATAACATGGGCCCCTGTGGATGGTTGACACCCTCCCCTCAATAATTCCTAGATCTGCCTCTGCAAATGATGCCTTGTTTACTGGGATTATCATTCTGAAAAAAGCAAACAGTACATGAGCATGAACACATGATGATTTTCCAAAAAAATATAAATAATTTTCATGTTGATTGTAATTGGCAACATGATATTAAACCTATTTTTGTACTATGTTTAAACATAAATACACAAATAAAAATGTTATTTTAATATATATTTTATAAAAAAATGATTAAACTACTCAAGAATATAGTAATATAAATATTGATCTTACATTTTTGAGTCTTATGTTTGAAATGTGAATGTGGTAGTGGAGGTATTGAAATAAAACAAATCACCAAACATGTATTCCCTTGTGGTCAACTGTAAAATACATAGTAGACCTATTTGTTTTGAATAAATATTTTAATTATATTTAAAAAGTACAAACATTCCACATATAACCAAAGTTTTGAAAAACTGAAATTAAGTTTTAACTGTGGGAACAAAATGTATTATTATAAATGCAATCAAAGAAAAAGAATGTTTTAAAGACATATATTATGACAATAAAAATATTATTAAAAAAATATTAAAAAACATTTTTACAAAAAGCAATATATAAATATTAATGAATAGAAGTATAGATTTTAAATATATTTTGAGAAAAATATGTTGTGCTTTGGCATATGGGTTAGATAGTGCAGTAAAAACTCAGTTATTGGGGCGAGTTATTAAATCTTTTCATTACACTAATACCTGTTATATAAATTAAAATGTAGGTTTCACCTGCTTTGTGTCTTATATAGGAACTTTTAGTAGGCTTATGATTATTTGTGATATCTAAAATCTGTTCAAAAATGAATTATAAACCCTAGTAATAAATTCATACATGTTTAAATCAATTTATTCATTGATTAAACACTTATTTCAATTTTGTTTAAGAATATAAAATTAAATTTTATATTAATATTTGTAATTAAACAGATTTAAAAAATAGTAATATGGGAAAAGTGATAACTGGTACTAATCAATGAAAAATCAAAAGCTTTTACTTGCAAAAATAATTGATTCCCTGTGTAAATATATTTTAGAATATGAATATTTGTATGTGTACAATTTGACAATTTGAACTGGACAATTTGAAATTTATATGGGTAAACAAGACATTATTTGAGGCCTACCTATGTATATTTTTCATTATATATTTCATAAATAATATTTTTAGGCAAACTATTGTTCCATATATTAAGAATGGTTATAACAATTTTAAGAAATATTCTTTAAAATTATGGTTAATTAGGGTTTGTATCATAATTTTAAAAAAACAACTTAAAGTATAATCAAGGACTTTAAGAGAAATTCTACCACTTTTATAGGTAGCAAAACATAATTATGTTATGCTTTAGGTGTTATATTTAAATTCTATACTAAAGCAACAAGAAAAACATATATCTTAAAAGTGTATCAAACTATATTATATTTATGATTGTATTAAATTATTATAATATAATATTATATTACATTTGTACCTTATTAGCTTACATATATATTATTATTGTTAAAGTGTGCTAATTAATTCTTATTAATTGCTCTGAATCTTGTTTATAATGATTATTATTGAAGTAAAGTAAGAACTTGTGTTAACAGTAGTCTTTATACTTTACTTTAATATTTACTTTAATATTTATTATATGGTTGAATACTGAAATATGGAATGAAAATAATAAAAATATGAAATTGTAATGTGAAAAATCTAACTGTTATTAATAAATATATATAAATTCCAAGACTTTTCTAAAACTTCTACTAAAATTTATAAATACTAAGACATGCTGGAATAGATTTTTGAAATTCCAAAGTTTGACCAGTTTTCTAAGACCTGCATAAACCCTGGTTAATAGAAAATATTTAGACTCATAAATTCTATAGACACATTGTTCATTTGACATACAAATGAATTTTAAATAAGGTCAAGATTCTAATACAAGTTCATTTTAACCATGTTATAAATGATATATCACAGACAGTACCATTGAAATAAATAAGTATATATGATAAAGCAAGTATTTCTAAAAAATATAAAACTGTTTTATTTTCTAAATCTTACTTTCATCATTTGACAAAGATATTCCTAAGCTTATTGAAAAAAATAAAATATAATAATGAAAGAAACGGCTAGATATCATAATTGTAAACAACCGAATTAAAATTACGCCGATAAAAAATCTTTATTATAGTTTAATAAAACATATTAGTTATGAAATTATCTGTGCTGTCGTAACAAACCTCTGACTGACAAAGTTTTTTGACAGATTTCTCTTCTTTAGACCATATAGAAGAAATATAGCTCCTAGGGCCCTATGAAAAATGTTAGCAATTTTTGCAACAGAACAAAATCAAATTGACATCCGAAATAACTGCAATAATAGTTACAGTTACTTATATTTTGCATAGATATTGTATATTATATATAGAACAATATATATATATTATATATAGTTCTATATATAATATACAATATCTATGATATTTTGATTATAACTCGAAAAAAAACATTTTTTCTATATCATTATGTATTTAAAAATGTTATGTAATTAAGAATGTCACCAATCTCCTGTTAAAGTTTTATCAAAATCAAATAATTATAAATCAATGTGCAAAATAGTACCAAAATTGTGCTAAAATTGTACCAAAACTCAATTTTGACATTTTACTTAAAACTAAACATATTTTCTATATCATTATGCATTTATGAAAAATATCAAACAATGTAATTGGATAATGTATAAAGTCACCCCATTCATTATTCTGTTAAAATTTAGGCCTTAAAATTGATAAAATACATAATTTTGACATATAAAAAAACGAATATATGCAGTTCTATAATACACCATTAATGTATTTACATGTATATATTGTAACATAAAATGAGTTCGAATATAAAATGACTCCTATAGTATACATGTATTATTGTATCATATTAGAGAAAACAAGTCACAAATTATGTCCGAAAAGTCGTCATCAGTACTAAAGTCATCATACTCATTATCACTATTATATCACTAGATAGCGGAGTCTTTTTCTGATTCATCCTGATCATCGAAATAAACACTCTGGAATTGAGGGTTTTTGATTACTTACAGGTCTACAAAGTCCATTTACCAGCTCTCATCCTTTAACAAGAGGAGATGGGTGACTTCTGAGAGACGGTTTTTTTGCAAGTAAGCCAAATAATTGGCACATTTTATATAATTCCGGAGACAGACTTCATCGGGCGGTAGTCTACAGAAACTTTTCTTCTTTTGATTGCGCCATTGCACTGTGTCTGCTTCATAATCAACACCAGTAGAAAAATTTGCACGCCTTTGACCAGTTGAATAAATGATTTCTTTCTTAAATTTTGAGTCTTTATCTCGCAGGGCTTTCAGAATGAACTTTTGGAGTCTGATATTGTATTTTATTTTACATAACATTTTGGTAAATTTATGTTTAGACGGAAATTCTTCATTCGGCTTGTAATTCTTTGTTCCTTATTCCTTTCACTCGGAGTGCCCCCTAGTCATCTTTTGTGGTGTATTCACAGTCATAAATATCGATGACACAAACAATTCTACTCGTATTATCACAGTTATTTTCCTTAGTATTTCCATTTAAATTTATTATCAGAGCCAGGATTTTTCTCATCTTTAGCAGGCAAGGCCAGTCACCAGATCATCTCCATATCCACAAAATGGTAGTATATATAAGGAGGCCATTTAGGAATTTTTATGTATGTTCCAAGTCGTTAAATATCGTGATGCTTTCTTCAGTCACTATATTCTCTAACAACGTAACTAGATCAACAACCTGGCTCCTTTCAACTAGGTTAATCACTGATTTCAAGGCTGCTTGTTCCATCTCATCCACTTTCATTTTCGTGTCTCCTTGTTGTAGCTACTTGTTAAATGTTGGCAAATGTTCTGCGATTCATTTTTTTATTTTTGCATGGAGCGATTTGCTCTTAGTGTAGATTCACTCATTTAAGAGTTTCTCAAGCCGTTTTTTACCATCTGTTCCTGCAGACTTTAAGTCAGCTACAAGTTCTATTGGGGCAGGAACACCTGACTGCATTGTACGGAGGACTGGTAAATCAGGGTCAAACGGATATGCATCATACTCTTAGAGGCAATTAACAATGTGTAGGACGCATTCCTCGTCTAGCTTCATGCGTTTGGGATTACATTCTGTGTGCTTCCAACTAGCTGACTTTCGCTTAGCAACAGCGTTGTGAACAGTTCTTATTCTAGAAGTGTCTTTCAGTAGCTTACTATAATGAGAGCTTCGAAGAGCAGTCTAAAGAAGCCGTCTGAAGTCTCTTCCCTTCAGAGCCACCTGCACAGAACCTGCTTGGACCAAAATATCTTCTGGTTCACTTCCATCATATATCGTTTAAAATTTGCTGCCATAATAACACATTGAGGTCCCAGAAATGGAACCATAAATGCATAACGTTCAGGATGCTATGCTTTTAACTCCATCAATATAAATGTAAATAAACTAAAGAAAATAGTGTAGAACTGATATTCGTTTTTTTAGATGTCAAAATTATGTATTTTATCGTTTTAAGATCTAAATTTTGGTACAATAATGCACGAGCGACTTTATACATTATCCTATTTTAATAAAACTTTAACAGAAAATAGATTCCATTGTTAGGTATCTTTTATAAATGCATAATGATAGAGAAAATATTTTTAGTTTTTAAGTTAAATGTCAAAATGTAGTTTTTATTGATTTTTGGCACAATTTTGGCACTATTTTGCTCATAGAGACATTAATCATTATCTGATTTTGATAAAACTTTAACAGGAGATAGGTGATATTCTTAGTTAACTTTTATAAATGAATATTGATATAGAAAAAATGTTTTGGTTTCGAGTTAAAATCAAAATATAAGTAACTGTATTTATTATTGCAGTTTTTTCGGGGGCCATTTTGATTTTGTTCTGTTGCAAAAAATTGTCAACATTTTTCTTTAACATTTGCCTTGTAGCTAAATTTATTCTATATGGTCCAAATAAGAAAACAGTAAAAAAAACTTTGTCCGCCAGAGGTATCATTATTAACCTAGATAGTATTTATCTAGACCAACAAACTTGCTGAAAATGAGAGCAAAGCGGATTTCAATTATTTATGATAATAGTTTAAACATGTAACTTTATCAATACTATATGCATTTCGATAAATTCCTTCTTGAAGTAACCTAAATATATTTCTCATTTATTAATAATGTCCTTCGATTATTACACCAGACGATTCATACAGAGTCGAGCATTTTGAGAAAATGTATTTTTTTATTAATTGGTGAAGTCGTTAACAATGAAATGTCGATTTGGGTTTTAATTAGTTGTGAAAAGAAAAGAAGTGATTCCATTTACATCATGGAATATCTTACATCTCATTATCTTGATATATGAAATTATCTAGTTGATTTCATACGAATTCACATATTTTTTACAGAGAATTTACAAAGTTGACAAAGTGGACACAACCCTGAACTAACTAAATTAATTTTTAAAAATGTGTCAAATTCAAAATAAGACATTTTTTGTGTTTAACATTTGTTTTCAAAATTCAGTCATTATATTTCAATCTTTACCCAAAGTTAAAAAATAGTAATCGAAAACAATTTTGAAAAGGATATATTCAATCGGAAAGAAGATTTAAACGTTTACAATATGAAAGTTAAGTCTAAAAAGATATTATTAACCATTTCAACCCGGGGTGGCCAGACGGTCTTGTCATGAAAATTCCGTCATCTAATGGAATAAAATATGCTATTTTATCAAGGATTGTTTACAATGTTTCATTTCAACTTGTTTGGTAATTTGTGTATTTATTGCATTTATTACTAGTACATATAGCATTCTTAAATCTGTCAGTATTTCGTGAAGTTATTCTTGAGTATTTACATGCATAGTACTCCTGTATTTGGTAGTTTATAGGTATTATATTTAAGTGAGTTTATATTCTATGAGATTATTGTAATAATAATTGGATCAGGTTTGTTTCTTCAGATATAGTATATGTTAGTTGTAGTATTTCTCTGTCTCTTCTGTTGAAACTAAGGTTTCGTGGAGCGCGTGTCGGCTCTTTGATCTAAAATAGCCAGGTATAATGGGCGCTATCTTGGTG
>JAUZNC010041702.1:7115-17476 GCA_034780395.1 Vannuccia rotundouncinata | reverse complement strand
GCAGGCAACATGTAAAGTCTTAAGATATGGCAGGCAACATGTAAAGTCTTAAGATATGGCAGGCAACATGTAAAGTATTAAGATATGGCAGGAAACATGTAAAGTCTTAAGATATGGCGGGCAACATGTAAAGTCTTAAGATATTGCAGGCAACATGTAAAGTAAAGACATACCTCCAACTGCTGCCGAACAAAGGTAGACCATATGAGATTCGGGTCCGAAATATTCGCCGAAGAAGTTTTGACCATTATGATATGTGGAAAAATAGATGGCTCTAAAGAAAAGCGATAGGTGGATAGGAGGAGGTTGAGAGGAGGCAAAAAAAAGAGAGTAACTACCTGGATGGGAGAACCCCAACGAGTGTTGGCATGAGTCCTTTGTACAAGGCTCGGATACCCTCGTTCTTTATAATATACAAGATATATAATCGGATGGTGACACGGAAACGCCGGGTGAAGAAGGAGTATCTCTTCTGAGGGCCATCTGTCGTTCTCGGTCGTCCAGCTCTGACCAATGTGGTGAGGGGCCCGGAAACCTTCTTCTGCGAGGATTGGAGGCGAACCTTCAAGACTTCCAAAGGACAGGTTAGCACGGCGCCAACGGTGCCCCCAATTCTGACAAGGTAAATTAACACAATCCATTACTCGATCGGTTAGACTTTTGCATATTATGTTCAAGTGAATTAGAATACGACCTTGAAACTAAAGAGAATTAGAAAGATTGAGGACGAAGTAGGGCGGAGGTCAATTCTGTTGAGCAAGGATTGATAACCGTTTCTTCGTTCATATAACATAATATTAATCTTATAAACAAACAAAAGTTTAAGGTGTAACATAAGGTAGTTGTTATGATCAATAATCATGATGCTAACACCTATGTTAACGTCTGAATTAGAGTTTGTAAATAAATAAGTACAAGATTAAGCAATTGCAATATAACACAAACACTTGAACCTTACTAGAAATTGTTCAATGTTTATCATCGATAAAAACAAGGTGTTTATTTAGTATAACATTTAACTAACCTTTACAAGAATAACAGATATTATTTTAAAGAAAAACAAATAAGAATTCTCACCCCCCAGCCAGCATATGAACGAGAGATCCATCTAACATTGCATTGAACTGGAATTTAAAAATGGAACAATTACATTTAGCAAAGCAGTGAAATATATTGTAAAAGTCATATTTATCATTTTCTCAAAGTTTAAAATAGATACAGTACAATCTGGCCAATAAAATAAAATATATTTTATAAATAGTAGCCAAGAACTGGAAAAAATGACTTTTGATATGAATTGTAACGAAATTATTTGTATACAATCAAACATTAGAATTAAATTAGAGGCTGAAGATACTGTAATTACTTAAACTAAACAAAACTAAATAAACTTTATATCACAGGTATTTAATAATATTGATAAATGAATATAAGAGTAAGTTTTTTACAGATTAGCATGAGAGTCAGTGACCAATAATCAATACAACTGGATAGATTACATAAATCTAAATAGATATTATTAAAATCTAGTTTTTACATTTAAATAATAGGTTTTTGAATATTTCAATCACAATTATTTGAACATGTGTAATAAAACTGTGATTTGTTATTGTTTAATACATTTACTAAACTAATATAATATAAACATTTAGTTCAAATCAAATTAATCAACTGAATTTCTCAATATTAGATTATACATTGGCCGTGTGAACCCAAAATATTGTATATAATTTTAAATTAGATGTTTTTCGTCAACTTGGAATTCCCAAAACTATCCACATCACAAATATTTTGAAATTCTCGGCAAATAGTTATATTTAAATAGTTCTCGGTAAAGTTATATTTTATTGACATGCTACATTTATATTGCAAATAAATATTATATTATTATTTAATATTATGTCACCTTCTAACTACCTCTAACTCTCACAATCTCTGAATGTTTTGGAAAATATTGTTGAAATTGAAAGGTGAGTTTTAGAAGAAGTAATTATTCAGGATTCAATTTATAAGTCAGTTGGTATCAATTTTATTATGCTACTACATCATTGATCACTATAACTATACTAGATGGTTGCCAGTGCACATCAATAGTATGGTAACACTGCAAGATATCCGCCCAGATGTATATGCGCAGTTTACAAAGGGCTTCTTAGTGCACAGAAAAATTTCAGTGATATGTAAAAACAATGTATGATAGGCTAGCTCAGTTTGGTAATCCATTCATGGATGATAGTGAAGATTTGTAGGTACACATTGGATACAATGCTAGTACCTGGTCTTGAAGAAGTTTAAAACTTACAGACTGTTGAAGCAATGGGAAAAGAGTAGTTTGAAACCTATAATATGAACTCTTGCCTTTCAAGGACAAGCCGATTTCAGATTCTATCAGGAGGAACAACATGCAAATCTTCAAATGTACTAAGCCAAAGACCAAAACAAAGAAAGATTCACAAATAGAAGCAGCAAGACTTGACTGTTCATTGAATTTCAAAATTGAAAAGAAGACCTCAATGAGTTTTTCTCCCATGAAAACCAAAGATCACCTCCAAGCCTTTCAGACAATGGAAATCTATCACCAGCCAAGAATCAGGTTAGTGAACTATCTTTGACAAATTAGCTTAGCTTTTTACACCCCCTATTAAATAAAATTGCATGTTTAGACAAAAAAGGAAAATGATCTTTTTGACACCAAAATCCCAGAAAATTCACATTCTGGAACTGTCTTGATGCCATCAGTTAATTGGGGATGAATTAAGGATGACAACAAATTTACTCCAGTTTGGAGCTCTCTGCCAGAACTATCAATTGTCACCATTGTGCACATACCAACTATGAACTTGGATGCTGCAAATGCAGAAAGAATGGATTAAGATGTACCAAGTTGAGTGGTTGCCAAGGAAAATGTTAGATAAGACTCAACAATAAATAAATAAAACATAAGTAAAAATATACCAATCCTACCTATATGCAAATAAATAAATATAAATCGTATATTACTAAAATTAATGTCAATATGTTCATATAAATAAATATATTATATTTTTTAAATAACTATAAACATCTACACAGTACATACATCATAAAGTATGTTAATTGTAGGTGTTGAGAATCATTCAAGATAAACAAAAATTTAATTGAGGCAGTAAGTGTATAATAGTAATATAACATCAGTAAATATATAATATTGTTATAAAATAGTATTAATAATATTAAGTTATATTTTATCACAAACCACATAAATTATATTTAATTCATGCAATTTTAAACAAATTTATGATATCAATAATGTATGTATTTCATATAAATGTTGTGAATATGTTAATTGATACTATATAAGGATAGATAAATTGTTTTTGCTCCCAATACAGCATTAGTAATAATAAAATAAAGTAAAAGCACAGCCCTAGGATTCAAAAATTTATTTCACAAATTATCGAAGCACTGCTTCCTAGTCATTGTGACTGAGCATATGAAGTTGGTCAGGAAATAAAGTTGCTAAATATACAGGTTGAAGAGTGTGTGCATTATGCAATCAATAATAGATTAGATTAAATCAGAGAGGTTGTCTACAAAACAGTTACATGAAGACATGGGATTATTAAAAATTAAATAAAAATTAAATAAAACTGGAGTTAGACATTTCACTAAAACAAGAAGGTAGAGAAAATTACATTATGTGTCAATAAATTAGATAAAGGAGTTTCTCGCATTCAGTTTTGCTGTTGAGAGAGGGTGCATGTTGAGCGATTTTGATGGCCTCTTTAAAGCGCAGATTGACTTCCTGGTTGTTCCTTGCCAGAATTGACACCATGAACTTGTCACTGGGTACACTTGTGTGCTTGTAGATGGAGGATTTGGGGTTGGAGAGGTGCTCATTGTACCGTTTATGTAGAGCTCTAATGCTGCTCCCAATATAATCTTGGTTGCACTTGTTGCAGTTTCTTCTGAGGCACAGGCGGCGGTTCTGTAGGTTGTTAGGTTGCAGATCTGAGGTGACTTCCCTTTCTTCAAGGCATTGCGTAAGGTGTAAGATTTCTGGTAGATTTGAACTGGGAGATTGTGTGACTGAAAGATCTTGCATATTCTACAATCAATATTCTAATTGATGTATGGGAAATGGAAGTAGGCTGGTTTCCTGGTTAAATCTTTTCGTCTTTCTGGCAATGATTTTCTTGAAATTGGTTTTGGTGTATCCATTTGAGAGTAGGAGGTTCTCAAAATCGTCTTTTATTTTTAGCTTGTCTTCATTGTTTGTGCCTCTGTTTAACCTTCTCGTCAGTTTTGAAGAGCAGTTTCTTGGAATCTTTTTGATAAAAAGAAGGTTACTTGTCCTTGTTCCTCAATGCGAAATTTAAAGTCCATCAGTGAGAGTGAATTGTCTGGTGAGGGGTGCTCGATCTCAAACTTAATACATCTGTGTTGATTGTTGAGGGCTTCAAAGATCTTATTGGCTTCATCTTGGTTAGTAGTGACTATGCATGTGTCATCAACATATCTTCTATAGATGAGAATGTTTGGGTGGAGTCTCAGGGCCTTGCTTTCCAGTGTTCCCATAAATAGTATGGCCAAGAGGCCTGAAATGCTATTGCTTATGGGGAGCCCTTCTATTTGACTGTATATGTTTTCTTCAAAGATGAAAAACATGTTCTTCAGGATGACAGATAGGAGTTTTGCAATATGTTCTATCTTAAATGGGAGGTATCTGTTCAGTTGTTCTTTTAATTTTGCAGTGATATCTTCATTGGCATCACTGACTTGTATTGAGGTGTACAGGGCAACACATCCAGACTGAACGGGAAATTGCAGGAGACTAGTTGTGCTGGAGTGCTCTTCAGTTGATTTATGAGAGTCTGGCTGTTTTCAAAGTGAAGGTTTGAAAGTACGTCTTTAAGTAAAGGTTTGAGGAGGTTGTTGAGTATGTAGGAGATCTTGTCTTATTTTTAGTTCTGGAGTCTTCTTATGTGTTTTGATAAAGTGGTAGAAAGTGGGCATTGCACTGTTGTGGGTAGTGTAGCTTCTTGTCACATTTGGTTTGAGTTTAGCTTCTCTTGCAATCTCTTTCCATACTGTATTGATTTTGGTTTCAATAGTACTTGCACTCATTTGTGGAACTTTCTTGTAGGTCAAGTCATTGCTGAGGGGTTTGAGGACTGCTTCATTGTATTTCTGGGTTTCTATCATGCAAAATAATCCTCCTTTCTTGCTTGAAAGGTAAGTAAAGCAGGAGTTATAATTGTATAACAATTGTTTGAAGATTCAATAGCACATTGCAAGACAATTTACATAACATACATCAACTATTTATCAATTTATAATGTTATAGATAAATTCCTATAAAACTTTAGATATTTAATACAGATCATATTTAACATATCATCCTTTAAGATTTGGAATAATGGTACATGACACACTATGTAAACACCTTGATACTGTCAACTTTGTGGAGACCAATTGTATCCCCTATAATACATTGGTAGGAACCACCACAAGAAATAAAAGCCCAAAGTGACACATAACTGTTGAATAGGTTTGAGTGAGTGATTATGTGAGGTTTCACAAGATAACATTGAAAGAATTGCAGTCATAATAAAATCTTGAATAGTCTCTTTTGTGAAGCAAAACTGAACACAGCGATTTTCAGCATTGTATTCTTCAAGAGGATTATTCCTATTATGAAAAATATTATTTTTGATGTGATGACCCATCTCAAACAGGTCAATATTTTCAGTATGCAAAAATAAGTTTTATCTTAACAAAAAATCTAAATTAATTTTCTCTGAAATAATATCTAAAAATTAACTTAAATTACTGATGAGAAATAGTAACCCACCAATGCAAATAGAGTATCAAAATAGCAAATTTTTCACTTTTTCATAAAAAATAATAAAAATTGAGAAATTAAAATCCTATATGTTTCCCACAAAGTGAAAATATTAATAATATTAATCATAATAATGTTTAGATTAGACCAATCATCAAAGATATTAAATTTCATATAAAATTTTAAGTATAAAATATAAAACATGTAGCCATGTTTTAAAAAAACTATGTCCTCACCCAGGTTTCAAAATAATGCACCTCAATTTGAAATCTAAAATAAATGTGCCAGAGGTTTTTATTTTTGCTTTATTAAGATATTTTGAAGAAACATAACAAATTGGGGTCCATTATTTTGAAATCCAAAATGGCCAATTTCCTCTGACAAAATTTTATGCAACCATTCCATTCCATGGTTTTGATACCCTAATGAACAACTGTGCCAAGTTTCAAAATTTTAACACAATTTGAAGGATTGATTTACTTATAAACAGGCATATTAATTATTGTTCTAAAATCTTTTGCATGTAATTGCCATAGCAAAAAAGAGAAGACTGCATATATGAATATCCTAAACAGCATGATTTTTTTCTATGGCTAATATGAATGAGATCTCATCTATGACAAGCCTATTTTTATATATAAATATGAAATGGCCAAAATATAATTTGTGACCTGCTTGGTAAAAATCATGCCCAACAGAAAACTATAACTGCAGTATATAATTATTTATAAGACATATTGAAAAAAAAAATTGATTTTTCAAAAAGCTATACACCTATTCAGTAATAAAATCATTATATAAAATTTAATTATGCACACTAAAAATTTCAGTATGCATGTTTTCAAATTTGTTAATTCTGTATATAAAATTTGAAATACTTTTTTAACCAAATATTAAAAAAGGGGTAAATCATAAACTAGTATACCAAAGAAATAAGAAAATTTTTTAATTAAAAAAGACTTATTAATTAATGTCTAAAAAGTAAAACTAGAATTTAATTAAATTAAACACACAATATATAGCGACTAATTTATATATATTTTAAGAAAAGTCTCTTTTACATTGTACTGTTTCCGTGTTTAGAATGATCTCTCTCCGTCTCAGAAATAGACAATCCGCCACATGAAAATACAAATAAAACGCAAACGAACGATTCAAAACAGTTGAAACTGAGTGAAAACAAAATGATCGTTTGAGACTTTTAAAAAGTTCACTTATAGAACCATTACAAATTTTACTCTATTCTAACAAATATATGCTCTCTTTATATTTGATACTTTTTAAAAACTTTTATATTTAATGATTTAGCTTCAATGAAGTTACATGCGCTTTTTAATGACCACACTACCTTTTTCGTGATCATGGATTTGCTTGGAAAATTCCAGTTCCAACACTAAAAGAAGTGACACAGCATTACATATAAGTCAAAACCATTTTCCTGTTCAGATCAATGACGTACATATTGTTAATTTAAATAATATTTTAATCAATAAATGATATATTATTTTAATATCAACGTAGTAATTTTAAAGTTATTTTCTATTCGATCAAAAACCCAATGCGGTAAGGTCATTATTAAAGGTCATTTTTTGGAAAAAGAGTTACTGTAATTTCATGTCTTTTAAATAAACAAAAAATAAGGACGATATGTTCAGAAATGAGTTCAGGACAACAATTTTAAATTTAAGAATGGACTACAGTTGAAAAAGAAAATTGTGCAGGTTAGCTGTTTAAAGTCAAAAGATGAAAACTACCATCCCCCTCTCTGGTCGAAATCGTAATTTATTTCAAAAAGTATAGTTCTAATACGAATTCTGACTATATATTTCAGAGTGTGGCGAAACATACAATATTATTCAAAAATGAAAAATTGCCTTATTTTATATTCTCCTATACATTTTTAAATTCTTTTAAAGGTAGGTGTTCTCTGGTCCCATATACAGAAACCTTCCATACACAATTAATTTACCACTGATTATAAAGAGAATTGTATATTTTCTATTTGTCTATTTTTCATAATTAAATATCAGTTTTTATGAATTTAGTAGTATTAATTATTACTTGAAAATAAATCCCATTTCAATAATACATAAAAAACTAAATTTTCGAATTGCTACTGATATAACTCGAATAAATGTAATTTTTACACTAAATATTATTATTTAACTAATCTGTGTTATTCTATAAAAATAGGTACAATTTAGCAAAATCTAATTTTTTGAAAGTTAAACTAGTATTTTGAAAATTACAAAACATTACAATCTGAAAATTTTAATTACGTAAAAATATACAATACAAAAAGTATAAAAAAAATCAGTGATTAAATTAACCAGTAATCAAAATTACAATACAAACTAATTTACCGCAAAATTTTGTATTATTTTTGATGTACCTCTCTGACACACTCCGCAAAAATAGGTATTAATTTTGAAGTCTATGGTTGAAGCACTTTGTATTTAAAGAAACCACTTTTACACATTGTTGGTTGAAGAAATAATGAAGAAAGTTTGATAAGGAGTACTTTATTATATAGTACCGCATATATAATATATAAATAAAGAATATCTCCAACATGAGGTATTCAACAAGTTCGATGAGTAACTAATATAATTAGATCATTTTGAGTTGTATTATCTGAGGTGTGTTAGCTAGATTGAATATAATCTATCCTGGCACGATAAATCAATCGTATTCTTCAAAATATTAAATAAATATAATCAAATTGTATTTAATAGACTAATTTTAAAAGGAATTGACGCATTTTAACAAACTTTACCACAAATTAAAACAGTATATCTGGATAAAAACTAAACGTGTACCCTTTCGGTTACGTTAAACAATAGTTTATTTATATATTAATCCATAGATTGCTTCTAAAGGTTTTAAATAATATAATAATTACTAAATATAGGTAGATGGTTAACAGAAAAATAATTATGCTGACATTTGTCAAAAACAATCTAATACAGTATAGAGGAGATTGGTGAGATGAAACAAGGATAATGTCGAAAAAGGCATTGAATATTTCAACAATATAATAGTATCTGTATGTAAGTAGAATGCAATAGTAGTATACAACACATTGAATAAATAAATACGCAAGTCTTTTTATTGTATGTGCATGGGGAATTGGCTCACATATTGATCTAATCATAAAGCCAAAGGGCAGAAAATCGATCATAGTTCAAAAACATTATTATGTACATTAAATTGTAGTTCTCATACAATTAAGTATTCAGCCGTTTAAATAGTTGTGAGCGAATACAGGGACATTATCAATAATGCAGAGAGGGATGGAGGGAGGGAGAGTCAGTAGCTGTATTATGTACACAGAAACAAAGAGTTGAGTACAGTTCAAATAACAAGAAAATCAATAATCAGTAGATATTGACCAAAGTTGTGTGTGTGTGTTTAGTAGAAAGCAACATGCAACAGATAGTAGAGATCCGTTGAGTTGAGGAAGCTGTCTAGGTTAAACATTGAAGCTCATTGAGTGAAAGATTGGTTAAGAAATACCACTATAAAGGAAAACAAACGAATTATAACCAATGAATTATAACACAGAATTAAAAAAACTCCTTACCCCTTGAGCTTTGCGAGCGAGCTTGTCTTCTGAGCCTGAGTTAACCGTGGACAATTATCAAGTAATCTTGTTAGAAGTTCTGTCAAAAATTCCGCAGTGAATTGTGGAGAATTGGCATCAACTAACTCGAATGCATTCACTAACTGATCCAAAGGATTACCACGACTACTGGCCACATGACGATACATCTGTTGCAACTGAAAGCATTCAAAATATGTAATGGTATACATCAATTTTAGCAGTGACTAATGTACACTTCCTTAGTTACAGTGAGGCATACAGACATCCTTTACCTTAGTTACAGTGAGGCATACAGACTTCCTTAGTTACAGTGAGGCATACAGACTTTCTTAGTTACAGTGAGGCATACAGACTTCCTTAGTTACAGTGAGGCATACAGACTTCCTTAGTTACAGTGAGGCATACAGACATCCTTTACCTTAGTTACAATGAGGCATACAGACATCCTTTACCTTAGTTACAATGAGGCATACAGACATCCTTTACCTTAGTTACAGTGAGGCATACATACTTCTTTAGTTACAGTCAGTCCTACAGACATCATTTACCTTAGTTACAGTGAGGCATACAGACTTCCTTAGTTACAGTGAGGCATGCAGACATCCTTTACCTTAGTTACAGTGAGGCATACAGACATCCTTTACCTTAGTTACAGTGAGTCATACACACGTTCTTAGTTACAATGAGGCATACATACATCATTTACCTTAGTTACAGTGAGTCATACACACGTTCTTAGTTACAATGAGGCATACAGACATCCTTTGCCTTAGTTACAGTGAGTCATACACACGTTATTAGTTACAATGAGGCATACATACATCATTTACCTTAGTTACAGTGAGTCATACACACGTTCTTAGTAACAATGAGGCATACACTAGTTCTTAGTAACATTGGAGTCATACACTCGTTCTTAGTAACATTGGAGTC
>JAUZNC010041691.1:0-17477 GCA_034780395.1 Vannuccia rotundouncinata | reverse complement strand
TATGTTAGTGTAGTTTTATCTACCTGTATTTGCCCTTTTATCTTTTTTTTGATAAATAAAATTATTATTATTATTATATCACTTTTACAATGCTCTTTACAATTCTCACTTTTACAAAACTTTTGGAACTTTGAATTTATTGGAAATTAATTAACAATCAAATCAAAACTTTTTATAAAACTATCTTGACAACTTTAATAAATAAAAACTTTAATCTGTCTGCCAAAAGGTCTATATTATTGTCTTCTTTTAGGTGTTTAACTCTACAATGTTACATAGAACACTCATCTTGTGAATAACAGTCATTCTCTAGTATTGTATTATACACATTCTCATCTAATGTATGATTATAAATAAATATGGTAAATAGACATGGTCAATTATTTTACAACTTTGCATTGTATTCTTTTTCTAATTAGTCAACTATAGTTCATGATAAATATTACTATTCAAAGATATAATACATTAAATAAATTAATTAATTCAGTATGCACCCAGAAAATAAAGATATACAGTTAAGGGAACAAACGTAAACCAACATAAAATGAATTTCTCGTGCATCTGTTGCTCGACCAATTGTTGTAAATTTCCATCATCATATTATGAATAATAATTTTACCATCATTATCATCAATATTGCCAGTAACTGCAGGTATCACAAAAAAAAAGAAGTTTCAGTTAACTGAAAGGTTGCACGGTTTGTTATCTGTGTGAATATAGGGTGCACTGTGTGATTCAGATGTGCCCTTGGTGATTCAGCTACTGATTGGGTGATCCCAGTTCTGACAAACTGAATAAAATTCTACAAAAAATAATATAACCAATTATGAAAAATAAGATTGAAGGTTAATATTAATTGCAATTGTTATGTTGCTATTAAATGACACTCATGTTTATTGCTGTTTATCAATATTTAGCGTGAAAATATCATGTTTACCACAAAATAAATATATATTTTCTTATGTGTCAAGACTTATAATCACCCTCTCTAGTATATATAAACTTCTTTTAACTTAGTATTCTAATAAGATGTAGTTATACTCTTTTATAAGTATAAAAAATTACCTTAAATTGTACAACATTTATTTTTTTATTAAATGAGCATAAAATTTTATTATATTTAATAGGATAAAGTGAAAAGGTCACACACTACAGATAAATGGACAAAAAACCTACTTCATCCATATTGATAACTTGAACTTGATATAAGCTTATGAAGTTAGAAATCAATAAGGCTTTAATAGATTGTCTTTAAGATATCTGAAAGTTATCTAATAGAGTCAAGTATTATTTCCTAAGTATCTTTGTTGTCCTGAGATAACACAGCTCCTTTCACTATGAATTTCCAGTCCTTTTTATTATATGCCAGCTCTCATGTTTTTTGGTTAAAATTGTCTATGAGTGAGAGGGCTAGATCATGAGCAACAAGAGAAATCCAGGTGAGTATATGTTTATCTGGAAGATAAAAAGGGGGTTTTGTGACTTGATGGAGTGATCATTTGGCTGAAGTGTCTTTGAGAAGTGTTAGAATATGTCTTGTCCAATTAAGGCAGCATTTGAATGTTTGAAAGGATTTATTCCAGTTGAGAGATAGAGTGGTGATAATAAGTTTGTGACCTGTGGGTAAAATAATGCCATTAAAGGGTCTAGAATTAGTGACAAAAGATAACACAAGCATCCGGGATGCCAGTGAGAGTCTAAAATTTTTGGATGTCAGATGCCAGAGCCAAGTAGGGCCAAGCTCTACTTTTCACAGCATCCTTACAGTTTGATTGGCTATCGTTTTTCACTATGACATAAATAATACATTAAAAGAAATAAATAATAAAGATAATGTGAGCATTTAATTTATAATCAAGATGTAAATTGGTTATGTTGATAACTTTCATATTAATATACATTAATAAAAATACTTGTAAATATTTGTATTTAAATTTTCATATAAGAATTAATTCTTAAAGTAATATTTGTAAACCTAAAATATTCTTGCAATTACAAATTTTTTTATACCCAATTATTTTTGTATATATATCAATTTGTATTGAAAATGACATATATATTAATTTATATTTAATTTTACATTTTAAAATATATTAATAGAAAATTAATTACTGCTAAGTTGAGTTTAATTATTCATATATAATTATCAGGCATGCATTTTTATTATAATTAAATCAAATAAAGTAACTATAGATAATACTTACAAATATTTGTATTATATAACAATTATTTTAAATAATAATTTTGAAAATTTTTAATTTAATTTAGAATAAATATTTAAGAATGATGAAAATATGACAAATGTTGTACAAATAAAATATAGGTATATTTATAGTTAATTAAATGCTTATCACTATAATTAACTTTTAGATTTATAATTATTAATTTGTTTTTGTAAAGATTGTCAAATAAGTATGTATAATACTGCATAATACAAACATATGTGTGTTTTTATTTTTATGGAATTTCATTATTATATATATTAAAATATTTTGTTATATGTATTATATAAATATATATTTGTATTTAGGTATGTGTATAATAACGAAAATAAACTCTTACTTACAAATAAATTTTTTAATTTCTAGTTGAAATAAACATAGAAATGATAACACATTTTTATAAAATATTTGATCAATAAATATATAATATATTCCTACCTGTTATATATGTAATGCTCATATCAAATATTATTTCTTTCTTTTAATGCAATTGTTATATTATAGTAAAAAGTAATATAGCCAATCAAACTATAAGGATAATGTCAAAAGTAGAGCTTAGCTCTACTTGCCTCCAGCATCCAATATCTAAAAAATGTTTATTTACACAGACATTCTGGATGAACATCCAGGATGCTTGTGTAAGTGGGGTTTAAGAATTTTTATAAAATAAAAATAAAGTTGATTTGGGTTTTTAATAGAATTATTTCTGGGTTGGTTTTTATATGAAAGTTTATTTTTTGAGCCAAGTGAACCAATTAGCATATTTATAATAAAAAAAGAGTATTGATAGCAGAAAATTATGTTAAGACAGTAGCTAGTTTTATTAGAGCTTGACTATTTAGATTGAGATGAACTTTGCTATACTTATCAATAGTGTTGTGGAGATTTTGATGAGCAGATCCTGTTTTGGCATTGAAATCTCTTAGAAGAAAAATGAGAGGACATATTATTAATTAAGGAGTTAAGGAAGGAATCAATAGTTAAATAGAAGATTTTTCTCAGTTTTGGATGTGCATTACTTTGATACTTTGTATATTGTGATGAAGGGGACAAGTATGTTGTCATTAATGTGTGTATGTATCATTTTGGAGAGATGATAAGTAAATAATGCCTATTCCTCTGTGAGAAGAAGTGCTGTTGCTAGGAAAGAAAACGTCATATGAAAGATAAAGTTGTTTAGAGGTAAGCGGTTTAGAATATCATAGGAAAGTTTATTGAAGAGAAAATACATCTAGTAATTCTATTTTTGACTTAGCCCTGAGCTCTTCACAATTAAGAGACCTACTTTCAAATAACTGCAATGATAACAAAAACAGACAAATGAAAAACTAATTAATAGTAAGTGAGAGTCTTGGACAGATGTTAAAATAGAATAGCTAATGGCTTGTCACCACCACATCCGATTGGAAATAATATTTCGAATAATTGGTTATTTATATGGTAATGTTTTAAACCATCAAATAGCGCATTAAAATACACAGTTATTTGATAAAAAACCACCGCAACTTTCTATTGTCTTTTGGAATCCTTTTCTAATCGAATTTTTATTTGTACGTAATATTTTGCTTTTTTGATTTTTAATTATTGATATGCAAGAAATAGGTGAAAATTAGACATTTGGCAAGCAACGCATGTGCGTATAAATTTATATTTTACCTTGAAAACTCCTCCAATTCAATAAAAATGTCCCAATTTAAAAGAAAATTCCTGCAATTTCAAAAAATTCCTGCATTTCGAACAATATTCCTTCTATTTAAAGAAAATTCTTCCAATTCATAGAAAATTCCTACAATTCAAAGAAAATTCCTCCAATTCAAAAAAATTCCACTAATTCGAAGAATTATTAATATTACTCCAATTCGAATAAAATTCTTCCAATTCAATGAAAATTATTCCTCCAATTGGAAAAAAATTCCTCCAATTATAAAAAATTCCAATTCGATAAAAATTTCTACAATTCAAAGATAATTTCTCCTATTTTAATTAATGAATCAAATAAAGTGATAGAATACGTGTTATAATTGACGTACAAATCAAGATCATAAAATTGCATACCTACTAAGGACCCGGAATGAAAAGAAACATATTGAACGGAAATTGCTGATCATTTTTCAACTGATGAATGTTATTATGAGTTTCAAATACTTTTTTTATATTAAAATAACTTAATTATATTAAAAAGATTTTTATCATATTATTATTTTTTAACTTGTCTTTTAATGAACTACATCAATGAATATTTGTTTGACCTAGAATACAAATATATAAAGCGCATAAATTTGAAAATTTATTATATTTTTGTTGGTCTTTCAGTAATCAGGTGATTTATAATTATTTATTATTAACATATTAATATTGTAAGAAAGTATATTTTCTAATTTTAATAATGATAATACAAATATTTAGTAAACAATGTAAATTTTATTATTTAAGTTTGAAATATGTTTCCTCTTAAAAATATTACAAATATATCACATTAGTTTTTTCAATTCTATCAATTTACGTTTTTTAATATAATTATTCTGAATTAAATTTATTTTACAATATTTGAATCTTGTCTTTGAAAACCGTGTTCTTTGTATAAACGCTTGTGAATTTTTAGATAAATAGTAACATTTTATTTTTTTGCAGAGATGGGAAAGTATAAAGTGCTCTATTTCCAATTTGCTGCCAGAGGAGAAAAAATCAGATTGACCTTGTCTGCAGCTGGTGTTGAATTTGATGATGAGCGAATATCATTTGAAAATTGGCCCAGCATTAAGCCCACTATACCATCACAACAACTTCCAGCTCTTTATACACCTGATGGCAAAATTCTCAATGAAAGTATGGCCATCTGTCAATTTTTAGCAAGGAAACATGGCCTTTACAGCAATGTAAGTAAATATCCTATTAAAATTATTTTTATCTAAAACTTTTTTGTATATTTAAAATTGAAAAATTTATTAAAATGTAAATAAATAATAATTATGTATATAAAATAAAGGTTTTTATATAGTTATATAGAAGGATAATGAAACTGATTCTGAATAAACATAATATTCAAAATACAGAAATACTCTGTGTCTGGTACAATTTTTGTAATAAATTTATTTATCTTTTTAATTATAAAAAAATATTATTTAAATGATATTTTGATGACTGATAATTATAACTCTTCTTTTCAGGATGTTTGGGAAGCTTATTTCATAGAGAATATGATTGGTGTAATTGAGGATATGTTCTCTGAATGTTTAAAATTGAATTTTGTCAAGGATGAAGAAGCAAAAGCAGCCCAAATGAAGGAATTCAAAGAAAACAAGGCACCCAAAGGCATCCGTCAAATTGAAGCAAGACTTGAAGAAGCCAAGGGAAAGTTTTTAGCTGGTACTGCAAAGCCAACACTGGCTGATGTTCTTTTTGTAGACGTTTTTGATTTTGTGGGCAGGTTCTTTCCTGAAGCTTTTACAAAAGTTCCTAAATTGGTGGCTCATAGAGAAAGGGTTCTGGCTACCTTGCCAAAACTTGCTGAATATGTGAAAAATCGACCTCAAACTGATTTTTAGTTGTTTGATACTTGTTTTCAACTGAATACCTTTCATTTACTGTGATTTAAAGATATTGTGCCTTATAGTGATTCTTCTAGACATATCAAATAATATTTTTTGCATGTAATTTGATTATTTTAATTGCTTATTATAACATTTCCAAAATAGATTTTGTTGTGTAAAACTATTTTTGATTTATTGATTTATTTAAAATGAACAATTATTACAGCCACACATAAAAATTTTCTATAAAGATTATAAAAGTATCCTCTAAAGTGGTCCTTGCAAAAAATTATATTGTAAATATGGATGTTATAAATAGATTATAAAAATAGGGTAATAAAAAATGTTTCAAAGTTTTATTATAGCTATAGTATGTATAATATTCATAGAGAATTTAATAGAAGTAGTGTAAATCAATACAATTCATATAGAAGGTAAAATTATAAAAATCATTTTTTGACCACCCCTGTATAATATAATGATATATGTAATATTATGTTTATACATGGTTTATACCATATTTTATACACTCTTAAATACATAAATTGATTAGATTAAATTTAAAATGTGATGGCTAAATGCTTGTCTAAATACAAGCCAATTTATTATTTATGAAGCAACTTTTATTCAAATATACAGGGTGTAGAAAACATCAATTATTTATTAACGTTTTAACAATGAATAATTATTCAGAAATTTAATAATTGTTAGCAAATACATTGGGAGAAGATGATATTGGGTTTAGAAAATATTGCAGGATTTTAGACCAGGTCGCGAGTAGGTGCAGAGAGTAATTGGTTGAAAAAGTAGAAAAACCAGGAATGTTAAGAAAGAAACAGAGAGTATATTATATTGTGATCCAGTTGGTGCAGAGCAATTTTTAAGAAAAAAAATATTGCAAACTTATAAAACACAGAAAAGCAAGGTGTTTTTATAAAAATTTATGAGGAGTAAAAAGACAATGAATACTTGCGACAAGTCCAGTAGTAGGGAAGGTGGAGGTCTATCTCAACAAAGGATCCTTTTATCCTTTGAACCCTTACTAGACAAAATGTTAAATTTCCGCACACCTTTACGAGTTAAATTTTGACGAATGAGAACTGAGTATCATGGTATATAAAAACGTGTGTGAGTTGTTGATTATCCTTAAAACAGTCTTTCTCATTTCATCTGTTATACTTGTCCAAATTATTTGACCGCTATACAGTTATAATCCTTATCTTTCTGTTTCATCAACCTATTTATCATCTCATCTATTCTGAATAACTGCTGTATTTAATTATTTGGTCATGAGTAATTTTATTTTACTATTAAAAACATGATTAATTATTTGTATCGATACTAAAAGTTCTATGTTGCATATGGAAATTTCAAAATAAAAATTTTTAAATTATAAATTAAAGAAAAAAATTTTTAAATTAATTTAATTTTAAAAATTTTAGATTTTTTTGAAAGTATAGATTGCACATATTTTTTACCCCTTCCCCCCTTCCCGCCAGCGCCGGCTATGACACTTATCCAACGCATGCAAGGCACGATTGGGATGCATCAAAGATGGTGTGACTAGAAAACCGTTTCGAAAGTGGATCCTGCTCCAGCCGGAGTGTTACTCCATGTTGTCCATTGACGGCAAGGAACTGATTCGAGTCAAAAGGGGTGCGCTGGACTACGCTCAGCATGGAGATCACTCACGAGAATTACTAAAAGACTTTTCAGGAGTAGCCCACATTTACCCATGTCCAACGACACATCGGATTTGCAATTTTACTTACTCCAAGAATTTTTTTGAGGATAAGATGGTATGGCCATCTTTAAATCAGAGTTTGCCATATTGTAATTTTAACCTTAACGGTCTGAGTGAGAGGTCAACGAGGAAAAGGCAAAACTTTCTTCTTCGCATATGTGACCTGGATGCAAAGAGGCCTCGAGTACGTAGGTTTATTCAATGTTTATATCTTTTTCTCCATATAAAGTAAAGTTTTTTTGAGCATGTTTCAGTGAGTGGCAGTGAGGCCCCGAGTGAGCTTTTATATCTACATACACACACATAGTGTATATATAGTATAACTCTTTGTGGGCGGCCAAACTACGTATTTATCCAATTGTTTTCTAAATATTACATGCATCTATCTCCTATAGAGGATAATTTACTTTAATTTTTGTCTTTTTCCCACCCATAAAAAGTTGTGGTTTTTGTTTTAATTATTAAGATTTAGAAATAAGTAAAAACATTTTGAAAAGCATTATTTCTTTCATAAAAAAATATAGAATAGAGTTTCCAATAAATAGTATACTTTAAGTTAAGAATATAGTATATACATCATTGATTTTCACAGAATTGCCAACCCAACTCAAACCGCAGTAGCATTGCTTCCCAGCTTTGCTTAGTAATTTTTTTAGTTCTCCCGAAATGTTGGCAGCATTCCAGGACTGCTTAGGAAAATGGTTCTCAGAGGTTTAGGTAGCCCGGAGCTTCTTTAGGGTTGGAGAGAAATCCAAACAGTTTCAGGCAAGATGGGGCAAGATAAGAGACAAAATGATCACGCGTTTCTTCACCAAATGTTTCCAGAGTCTGGCTTTGGTCGAGAACTTAATAGTTGACAGTTCTCTTCAGATTAGTGAAAATAGGGCTCATGAATAGGAGAGTTGAGCCTGTGGAGTATTTAACGTCGATTAAGTGGAGAGATTTCTCCTGAGACTGGACACAGTGGGAGTAACTCACCTTGATGAGCGGGATTATTGGCTGAAACGTCGCCTCGATGATATAATCTGAATTAAATGAAATAGGGAGACTAGACAGACTGAGAGACGACTAGCACAACTAAAATGTAAGAAACGTGGTTTGGGGTCAGTATGTCTCACTGTGCTTCGCCGAAAACTCGCTTCAGCGTAAATTGGGTCGAGATATCATTTCCGGATAGTCCTAAAGATTATTATACCACCGCATTGTCTATGTAGCAATCGATATTTTTATAGTTTCAATGGAGTTATACTTTTTGTAGATCAGCTTCTTCAAGCATCCTTTGAAGGGGTTTCAGTAATGCTTGTGAAATGTTTTGAAATGTACTCACCTTGAGCCACTACATGCAATTCATTATATCTTATGAAACTTTGAAGATACGATTATTATTGATTGCAAGTCGCTGCCAGTACATACGGGACTATAAATTGGCACGGTTGTCGGGACTTGCTTTAATTTACTTAAAGATTACAGAGATGTTCGCTAATTGTATATTCTAGATTATTAGCTAGAAACATTAGTCCCGATAAAAGAGTAATTTATGTCGATATAATAATTATCTGTTACTATCGGGACTACATTATTGTCCCGACTATTGAGGTATTTTGAAACTTGGAATTGATTAGAATTGACAGCATGGATTATCTAATACTATGGAAATATCTAACCTCTAACGTCTGGACAATAAAGAAGCGACTTTGATAACTTTTTTATAAGCCACGCCATGATTTTACTCATAATAAATGGTCATTTGGAAGCATATAATTCTGATTATTTCTATTTCGTGACGTCATTTTAATCGAGTATTGTCTTACAATAAAATAATAAGATTTTATATAATTAAAAATACAAAAATAAGTTACAAATAAAATTTAGTTTTGAAATATTTATTTAATTCACGAATCTGTGACGAACCAAATTTACTAGCGAAATTTGTTTTTGAGAAAAATGTTTTTAATGTTTTTTGTGAATTAAAGCATACAATTTATGAAACAAAATAACAAAATATAATAGTGTTTTAACATACCCGGTGGCGTATTACAGATTAAATAACGATAACGACATAGGAAAACAAATTTGAAATGAGCTTACATATGAGCCTATATATACGGACTATGAGCCTATATATACGGACTACCTATTAATTGATATATTAAAACATTTATTTTCTTTGAGAAAATTGATTTTATGAACCAAATAACATATCAGCTAAAAACCTGAAATAGTAAAATATTTTTTAAATATTTAAAAATTAATTTAGAAATAATTATATCCATAAAAAGTTATTATTAACAACGATTATAAGATTTTGCCATTCATCCGACAATGTCGATATTAATAACACTTTTAAAAACATCACTGTATTCCCCAAAGATTTCAAAGTAATTATTCGCACGCTCTATATTCTTTGATATTCACTAAATGATGCCCCCACCCAGAGATGTTCAAAGCTTTCATAGTTTTTAAAATAATTATGGTGAAGTTTTGAGCAATTTATCACCGGATATTAAATGTTTATATAATGCATAAAATGAAGTTCAATAAAGTGTATCAGTGTATTTATTTATTTGGAGCGTTCAGGAATGACTTACATATAAAATACGCACAGATAGTTTATTTATTAAACACTAAAAATTTAACTGAACGTATGGGTTATAAATCTTGTGTTGTATAATGGAGCGATTAACACATTCTCAAATCTCACACCTTTCTATTTCATAATTAACATACCTAAATTTAAGTATTTATTTAATTGTTAGTATTAAATATGGTGGATAATTCGTTGCATTTTAGTTCAATTTAGTCGAATATTATATTTTAGATGTGTTTCTATGACATTTTGTTAAAATAATATAATCTAATATTTTTTAGTCAAATATCGAAAATCGTTAACTTTTGTTATAGTTATGAAATATCACACTAAATTATTATTTTTTAAATTCGTTTAATCTTATAGGTTTAGATTTGAAATTCTATAAACATAATACATAAAAAACCTGTTTATTTAAATAGGTAGTTGTATTTGATTATATGAAAATCATTGCTTGCATAAATATTCTGCTGGTATACCTACAAATATTATGCTTATGTTGGTATTCGTAATTTGCCATGATTGACAGCTTAAATTAGATCAATTATCAACTATGCAGCCTTATATTTAATCCCTTCATTTTAAAGGTTTTAATGAATGCTCTAGAATAATCTTCCATACGCCCAGCAATTAGTTTTATTCCGATTAGCATTCAAGTATGCTGTTCTCTATTAAGTATAGTATTTGTGATCACTTCCATACTAAGCCTTGTAGAGTAGGTACGTATAACAACTACCTACCTGTGACAATATACAGCGATTTCATTATAGTATTTAATTACCCCAATTAATAATGGAATGTTCCTCTGATTGTCCACTTCGTTTGAATCGATCACGTCACACATAATTCCCTCAATTCAGTCATGTTCTTATAGTATCAACGTGAATTAACTAATTATGATTTTAATTATATGTATTTTATAATGATGCTTGTAAACATAACCCGAAAATGTGGCGGTTTTATTGGACAAGTGCATATATTTCTGATTACTTACAACTATAGAAAAATAATTAAAGTCTACCTTCATCGTATAAAAGTCGTTAAAAATCAAAGCTGTTTTGATTGTGTTCAAATATATTATACTGATTATTACAGTGAAATTATGGAGGAATTTACATATTTACATATTTGGCGGATAATTGTCATTGTTATAATTAATAGATAACAGAATACTTAAATATGAAATAAGAAGATATTATTTTAAAGAGAGTGTGTTTCATCTTTGAGACACAGATATAATTGCTTCACTAATTTTGTAATGAATAAAGAGTCCTATATAGCTTTCTCTCGATGAAGAGGCATGGTTAGGTCTTTTTTGTCCAATAGTTTTTCTAATCAGAATTAACAATTAATAATGATTTAATATAATGACTTTTTTTATAAATCTTCACGTAATTAAATAACTTGTATTGAATCAATTAAATTAAAAAAAAAGTTTACTATAGCTAGTAAAAAAAATTTAAATTACGCGAAGTTGCAAATCGATAAAAAGGTAAATTGTTACTCCGATGTTTTCCAATTCATTTTTAGTATGATTTAATTTATCATCTCTGTTCGCAAAATTGATGTTTTATAAAATAACTTCTACTTAAAATTGATACTTTTAAGATAAATTATCTGTGACTTAAAATATATTTTTGAATGGTTCCGTTGCAAAATAATTAATTTATTATAAATATTTTAATTTAGATGTCATACTACTTCAATACGTAAAAGTAGCAACATAATTTGTTCAATAATATTTAAATATAATTTGCTAATATATAAATGTCATTTTAATTATAATTAGATTATATATATAATAATATCTTATATTATATAAACATTAGACCGCACGCGTCTGAGCAACAACTTAACGTCAATTTTTATTTCAATTAAAATAAATAGACGATAAATAACAATCAAATCACTATTTAAATTATTACAAAATATTAAAAGATTTTTTATTGGAACACAGTACAAAATATGAAAAGAATTATAATTACTTAATTACAGAATAAAAAACAATCTGTTTAACTAAATTTTATGAAAAAATAAACTCTCAAACGTTCAAGGACAGTTCCTTCAACAATGGTTAAATCGGAGAAGTGTAAATATTTCCCTGATGCATTAGATTCAATTCTACCTCTTTGAAATCAGCGAGTGTTTTGGAGGGGATTTTAGCCGACGAATTTCGCCTGACTCTTGTAAACGATCGACACTGCAAGGAAATGGTTACAGTGATCCAAACTAGGATGATTATTGCAATTAAAACAGACAGAAAAATAAGAGCAGCCGCTCTCCAATCATTGGATCCGTACAATTTAAAGTGAGTAAAGGCCGTTACTATGGAGAAATACATGGCAACCAACAAGCAGGGGATTACAAAAAACATGCAAAGCAGGTTTAAGATTACTTTTGGTCGAAGCAACGACGACTTAAGCCATTGACTGGGCTTTGGAGCAATTGTGAATATCTGCTTACAAGTGGAGCATCGACTTATTTCAGTTGTCTCCAACCACAGCGCCATACACGAGGCATGAACTTTGGTATACTGATCTCTGCAGGCACAGGTCTCCACCAGGGCCTCGTGGTTATTACCCTCCAAACAGAAGCGACATCGAGTTGAAGATGGTCGCCGAAGCATGGACAGCACCTTCGTCTCGGATGGTGGCGGGGAGAACAGAGAAACTCGTGGTATCAGCGGATTGTGTAAGCCTGGCTGAGCTTCACTGGGTCGTTCTGCGGTACAGAAGAGAACGGACTGCCTCGATATGCGGCTTACATCATCCAGGGAGGATGGAGATATCTGAGAAGATGTACGTTTATCGCGGGAAATTCGAGGGGCATTTGGGGCTTGCATAAACAAAGCCGATTTTGTGGAAAACTTTCGGCCTTTCGTAGGCGAGGACATTTCATCTAATAGAGTATGACTTTCTGGAGCTTAGATTCTAGGCATGCAGAAGTATTAGTAGAGAGAATATGTCGGCGAATGACAAGAAAACAATGGCTGGAATTAATGTGTGCGTGCACCCTGTAGCTTCAATGAGTAAAACTCAGACTAAATCAATACTTCAAAAGTCAATTTATTGGTGACTTGATTCTTACATAACAATCGCATAAAATTGCATAAATCGAAAATACATTCTTTATGACTATATTGTACCAAAATTGTAAGGAAGAATTTTTAATAATTTACACACACACGCCAAATTATTTTTAATTGTTATATTATAAAATAGAGCCCTAATATAGCAAACAGTATTGATCTTTTTGTAATTGGTACAGCAAAACTAAATTACCTAAGTACGATAAAGCTATGCACCAACATTTGTTTTGGAAAGAATACTTACGAATTATTATTGATTTTTAGCCTTTCCACCCGACTATGAAATCTTTTGGATATCGTGATAGGATATTTAATAGATCATATAGATATTGCTTTCAAAATAAAAATCAATACTATTGCCTTAGTTTTACTATTTGTTATTATTAAAAGAATTAATACATAAAGTTTAATTTGTCCATGACACACAAAGTAGTGTTTTTGAAATTGGATATACTTGAATACAAATTTAAATAATGATAAATGATATACTATAATTTGTGTTAGTTCTAATGAAAATAATATCGGGTTTGAGCAAACTACGTTTTATAGAAATTACATTATATGTAAATAATTATAATTTACATATAATCGATAAAGGATTATGAGTGCGCGCTAGATACTTAATAGGTACATTATAATATAAGTCTTCACAAGTAAGAAGAATTAGAAGAAGAATGGTGACGAAATTATGCGATCTTTGAAACTTTATATTAGACTTCCTGATTAAGTCGAGGCTGCGCTACCAGATGCACTTCGAACTATTTCAAAATATGAAACTTTTGCGAATAGTTATAGCTGTTACAAAAATGCCTTTTAATGTTGTTGAATTAACATACGTAGGTTAGATATACTAAATTATAACTTAGTAATCCCGTAATTAAATAGCTTAGTTGGATTCTGTATTTATTTCCAAACTTACACTTTAGTTGTGACATAGCAAGTTAGACGTGTTTTAATATTAACCAAATTTCAAGAATTTATTAAACTTAACTTGTTATGGAATTATATTCTGTTATTTTCCTTTATGCTTAAATTACTGAATTTAATATAATTAATGAGTAATATTATAACATCTCAGTACTAAAGACCAACCATTAAAATTATTCTTATTAATTAAATTGTTTAATAATTTATATGTGGAGAAAACCATCCCGTTCCATATTTAAAAAATTGTAATTAACTAACAGACGTATTATTTAAAAAGTAAACATATTTAAAAACGCTTCAATAATTATTAATAAATCACATATTTATCCTATATAATTTCAATTTTTCCAACAATTGCAAAAAAATTACAATTAATATATAAAATATTGTGTACGGTAAGTTTTTTATTGATTATCTATTGATTTACCTTTTGAGACAGGGATCGATAATAAAGTATTTTAATACATAAATATTATGTCATCAGAATTAACATAACTATTGATTTAATCGTTAATATATCATTCTCCACTCTTTATTAATGAACTGTTAAAACGAACTAAGGACAATTGGCCTCATCTTCCCCAAAGTAGCACTGATTCTTCCCATCACAAAAATAGCGTTCTGCAATACACAGTTCACTCTTCCTGCAAAATCGTTCTCCCACCAGACACCCTCCAGACACCACGCTTGTTGCCTCGGTAGAAGTTGGCCCAAAAGAGCTTGATTTGGGGCCACAAAAAGGCTCTCTTTCGTCCTCCGAGTTGGGGCAGTCGTTGAAACCGTCACAAAACCAGACCTTTGGAATACACCGCTGCGCTGCGACACAGAGACCGTAGTCTTTGGGGCACTCTCGATTGGCTACTGCCGAGGTTGCTAGCGTGGGTTTTTCGGTTGTTAGCGTGGGTGTCTCGGTTGTCAGCGTGGGTGTCTCGGTTGGCAGCGTGGGTGTCTCGGTTGGCAGCGTGGGTTTATCGATTGGCAGCGTGGGTTTCTCTGGGGTGGTCAAGTTTTCGGTGTTCGGTTGCCGAGTTGTAGTGTACAGGTTGGTACAATTCTTCTCGTCGTCTCCTTCAAAGCAGTCGTCAACGCCATCACACATCCACCTTCGAGGGATACAGGTCGACTCTGATTTGCACAAAAACTCATTTAGCCCAGAACAAGAACTATTGCAGTGCTGTTCATCCTCCCCCATGGGACAATCTTTCTCCCCGTTACACCTCAATTGGGCCGGAACACAGGTTGCATTACTTAGATGACACAAGAACCTCTCGGGCCCGGGGCAACTTGGTTGACATAACGTCTCGTCAGAAGCATCCTCACAGTCGTCCACTCCATCACAGAGAAGCTCCTGCTTGTCTGCGCATTCCCCGGAACAGAGGAAGTTGTCACGGGGACACACAGAGCTACAGAGTTCATCATCACCGTGAGGGCAGTCTTTCACCCCATCACAGAGGCTGCTATACTCAATCTGTAGGCCTGACCGGACACAGCTGTACATCTTAGTTGGTGTAGTCGTCGGTTTCTGAGTCCACTCTTCTGTAGTCGTCGGTTTCTGGGTCCACGCTTCTGTAGTCGCCGGTTTCTGAGTCCACTCTTCTGTAGTCGTCGGTTTCTGGGTCCACGCTTCTGTAGTCGTCGGTTTCTGAGTCCACGCTTCTGTAGTTAGTGTTGGTGTCGTCACTTCTGCTGGCGTTTCTGAGCTTGTAATCACAGCCTCGCAATTGTCTTCGTCCTCTCCCTTAGAGCAGTACCGTTTGCCGTCACAAACACGACTCATTGGGAGACAGTCCACCTCCATGATTGTTTTATAGAAGTTCGGCTTACAGGAGAATTCTTCCGGCCTACACAGTTTGGGGTGGAGTTGATCTTTAGGCAGACAGTCCACAGTGATGTTCACCAGAATGTCGCGGTTCAGGGTGAGACTTTCGAAATGGATGGTAACTACATCTGACAGGAGGAGGAGTTCCATTGTGGCCATCACTCCGCAATATGTGACCTGGAGTTTAAGAAAAACGTTGGTTTGACTTATATATTCTTTATCTAGACCGGCAAACTGATCAAAAAAACGTCCAGAGCGCATTTCAATTATATACGGTATTAGTTTCGTTTTTAAGAAAGAATTCGATCAATATTATATATTTTAATAGGCTTTTGATCGTTATATATTGATTGAATACTATCTTTTAAACGAAAATATTACCGTATAGAATTGAAATGCGCTCTGGACGTTTTTTGATCAGTTTGCCGGTCTAGATAAAGAATATATAAGTCGTTGGTCATGTGATATTGTTTGGAAACTTTTTTGTATGCAAAAATATTTGTTGTCTAATATATTGTAATTGAAATCGTTTGTAACATTTCGGAAAAAACTTCATTAACGAATATCGAACAAATCAATTCGATCGAAAAATTCAAAAAAATGTAAATTTTTGTTTTGATTTAATTTAATGATTTGTAACGTTGATTTGTCGTGTTAACCGTTTTTAATTATTTCAAAGATTTAATTAAACCTGCCAACAAAACCAGAACGCATTGATATTTAACATGATTGTTTGTTAATACGAATATTATTTGTTAGTTGTTTAAACTTACTGAAGTCGGGTTTCCGATCCTATATCCGGCGAAAATGACCAATTTGTCTGAAGTACAGCTGTGACTGCGTGGTAGCTGGATAGAATTGATTCTTAGCCTTAAATTGTGCTTTCTGGAACTTGGTCGAATCGTCCAAATCTCCTGAACTTTGGAGGCATGTCGAAGTCCTGACGAGAATTTGCTGGATCGCAGAATGGAAGCATGACATGTAGTGTATTCCTGACCTTTGGTTGCTAGGACAAAATGTACCAAAACAGAGAACAGCAGCAGGACACTAGTATCGGTCGTGAACATTGTATTGGTTGTGTAGGACTGAAGTTAATGGTTCTCGGTTTTTAGTGACTATTATGTGCTTAGTGAAATACCATGAGAGGGTCATCAACAGTTTAAGAAGGTAGAATGAAGATGAAGGAAGGATCATCTGGAATTAAGTGAATTTCGATGCAATTTATATGATGTCAAGGTCGAGAACGAATTGTCATAAAAATAAGTATCCTCGAATACAATTTTGCTTTAATAAATAAAAGAATATGTCTATCAGTAAGGATCCAAAAGGAACGAGGATCAAGAATCACATTTTTATATATTTAATATTATTATAAACTTTTACCTTAAAGTCTTAAAATAAATTTTATTGTTTTTATTCTTATATTCTACTTTTACATATTTGCATCTTTTGAAGCATAGTTTACAAGCTACGTATATATTATTCATAGATATTGTATATTATATATAGAACTAGATTGGACATCTAAAATATTTCTATACTAATGTATGTTGCATCGCG
>JAUZNC010041680.1:4856-17478 GCA_034780395.1 Vannuccia rotundouncinata | reverse complement strand
TCAACGATGTGTTCAAGGCTTCAGGTGAAAGACAACGGGAACGCAGACAACGGATGAAGCGATATCATGATCGTCGTACTCGGGCTCCTCCTGATTACCAAGAGGGCGACATGTTGATGCTGCATGATGACCTGGCACTACGTCTTGGGGAACCTCCCAAATTCCATCGCCCATGGAGAGGACCCTTTCATGTCGTACGGAGGACGGGAGAACTCGATTTTCTTATCCGGCCAGTCGGTGGAGGTCGACAGATCAACGTACATATAAACCGCCTCAAGCCTTGCAACCGAGACTTGCGTTTGAACTCTGAAGCCCAAGGTACAAACAACAGACAACCGAATCGGAGACGCCAGACACAGACTGCGGTACACCCTGAACCCGTTGGATATCGGACAAGAAGTAGAAGTTCAGCATGCTCAGGGGTCTTCGCCTAACTGAGATGGGGGTAATGTCACAGTGAAGACTGACGTGGATTTATGCAGAGCGCGCGAGGCATTTTATTAGGCATTTATAAGTCCTTTTATAGTTCTTAACACTGTCAGACTGGTTTTCACGTGATTACCGGTTTGACAGTGTTTAAACATATATATACTGATGTATTACTATTATGAACTGATACCAAACCTACATGTAACTAAATATATCTTGCATTTATTACATCTGTCTTTTCTCGGGTTCACAATTACTTTTTTTGAAAAATACAGAACAATTTTACTGCTATATTTTAAAAAGAAACTAACTGAAATTGTTTCTATAACACCTAGTCACTGCACATATTATATAAAAGCCTTTCTAAAAAATGTTATTCAAATATATTATTTACTATTTTGAAAACAAAATCATACATTTGTAAAGTTTCTATCAATTTTTCAAGTTAATAAAGTATAATATATAAATTAGCAAACAGAATCATAATCACTGATGGAATCTGAATCACTGTTGGAATCATAGAAATATAAATTTCTATTTCTATGGTTGGAAGATAAGACCTATAAGATATTAATCAGGATCAGTGCAGCGATGGTGATCTATTTATCTATTTTGTAGCAATTTTCATATATTATAATTTTATATCTTTATGTTACTAAAGTGTGTTGAATCACGTGCATGTATGGCAAATTCAGAGTTGTGATTACTAAATATTTTGAAACTGAATTGCTTTATATTCTTATCATATATGTGATATAAACGTAAATATTAAATATTTATTTAAATAAATTGTATTATAGTTGGTAGTAAATAATGTGGTACTAAATATTTAAACGAATTAAGATAAAAATTAAGTAAAAATATATTTTGAAAAATTCCAAACCTTTGTAAAACCTTTAGTTATATTCCTTAATTTTATAAATGAATAGCTAAATATAATTAATTTTTTGATTAATATATATAATAATTCATTTTTAAATTAATATAAAAAATTGTTAAAAGGTTTTTACCTATGCATAATTGGAAACATGTAAGGGAAATTTTATTTCTGAATCATTTTATGATAGAAATTATGATAAGAATCACACAATAGGATAAAGTCCACAGTATCATGCTGGTCTATAGGATCTGCCAGCAGCAATCTGTAGGATCGGTAGGATGGTCCTACGCAATCTAATTATATTTTGGTTCTTTTAAATTTTAACATTTAAAATTCGAAATAATAGTAATATAAGTAAAATCGTCCTACAGCTATAATTTTTTTAATTTATTATTTTGACAAATATAATAATTTTAACGTTGCATTGTTCTATTTATAATTTTTTAGTCAGTATATTAGTATTATTTATCAGTTTACACAAAACTAGCAATAGGTATCAGAACAAAAATATTTTTATTATTAAAAAATTAGGTACGTAAATGGAAAATTGTACAAAAATGCGCTATAAATGTACAAAATTGTATATAATATGTATGGAAAATTGTACATAAATATACATAACTTATACGAAAATATAATATGCAAAATTTGGCCATACATAATTATACATAACCAGTGGAATTTTTTTTACTGATATGGGCTTTAAATGGGATATCATAATGGGCGCGCATGTAAGTGGGCAAATTGACTTTGGCTCACAAAACTGATGATGTTGGGCTGTTGGGGCTTTACTAACCCTAACCCTTCTACCACTTGAAATATATGGGAAATAGCTGGAATAAATGAAACAAAAGTAAGTAAAATTATTATGAATAGATTGTTATATTTTCCGAAAATCATCCTAAGAATCACTGTGTGATGATGTTGGGGTTACTGGGCTACTGGGGCTACTGGGCTACTGGGGCTACTGGGGCTACTGGGGCTACTGGGGCTTTATTAAATCTAACCCTTATACCACTTGAAGTAGACTGGACATAGCTGGGATAAATGAAACAAAAATGACAAAAGGTCTGCATTCAATGAAAAGGATATGAAGCTAAAGACTTTAGAAATATGTTTTAGACATCTGGGGCATTTTATTAAGCTTATGAAATCAATGATATCAATTATAGTTTTATTTTAATTGAATAAAATGCTATGGCTATTTATGATGGCCATATTCCATTCGCAACTAAATGGCAAATTAGACGTTTTTGTGTCCTCAAATTCTGATGTGGAACATTCATTAAATATTTTATCAAGCTAAGATTTTGGAAATATGTTTTAGACATATGGGGCACCAATAAAAGCTTTACAATTTCGAAATAGGTCAAGTATTTTTCTTAAAGTTAAATGTTACCTAAAAAACATGTATTTTTTGGTAAAAGCTTGAAAAGTATTTAAAATTTTTTTGTTTGGACACCTGTCCAATATACCTAAGGAGAGTCTCCAGCCGTTTTAAAAATGCAACCAATACTGCATTTTGATTGGCTTACCGCACATTTTTCTTTCGACTAAAAAATTAAAATGGTTTTACATAAAAAAGTTTTACTAATGCGATCACTCTAAAATTTGGGGTAGGGTTATAGGTGAGGGTCTATGAAAGTAAATTTTGCGCTAAAATTAGTAGCCAATCATTTTATCTATTATAATTACACAAATAACATACGTATATGATATATAAAAATATATGGTCGTTAAATGGAAATTTAAATAAAAATTATGCAAAAATTAAAACTGTCTACTATTTATTAAGGACATCTTAATCACTTCTGTTATGAAATATCAAAAAAGGATATATATATTTCTTGAACATAGCGTGCGCATACGTGTGTTGAATTGCTCTTGGTGGCTGTTGACGATTAACTTCCTCGCAACTTAAAATTCTCTTATTCGGAACCATAGATATTAAACTACATGTGTATTTGGTTGGACAAAAGAAAATTAAAAGAAATTAAAAGAATGGAGTCTCAATTCTTACATTAACGCATTACTTAAATCACAAATATGTTTCCGTTATTGATGATTGATATTTCAATTTCCACTTTTATACTCAATAACTTAAAAATAAAATATCTCTATATATGTCAGAAAATTTAGTAACTAAATAAAATATTAAACGAGTTAAGGGAGTAAAAATTTCGGAATTAGATTTTGATGTAATTATTTTGAATTATAGCCAATGACATATTACAGGAATATTTAATGTTATAGTTAAGTATAACTTGCACGAGTAGTTAGTTAGTTATTCGTGCAATGTCTTTGGGAATAACTTGTTCCCATTAGTCGAGGTTTCGATATTTACTCACACAAGCTTGTCTGATTTTCAACACTGAATACGGCCAACTGCAATCACACATCACCCATCTATAATTAAACAATCAAAATCTATCGAGAATTATATAAAAATAATTTCCACATTGAAAAAATAAAAAGATCCCATATATGCACTAAGTGATTCTCAGCCTCAATATGAAAAAAATATTGTACATCATATACTAAAAAAGGGGAATACAGTGTTATGTTTGTAATTGATGTTTGCGTATTAAATTTGCGGGCTGCGAAATATAACAGTTTTTGAAAGTATTTGTTTCATGAGATCCTTAACCTGCCCTGTTTTACCTGTCATTTCAAAGATAGAGGTATTGGTTCGTCTATTTACTTATTGTCAGCCCTGCTACAGTTTCAGAGCAATCGTTTTGAATAATGAGACCAATGTGACTCCTGAAAACCATATTACGATCGACAATGATATCCGCCAGCCTTATAACAGTGTGGCAATATTCACAAAGATGAGGCATCTTCATTACTCTTGAACTATATATTAAAAACCGTTTTGTGAAACTTAATGAGGCACGTTTTAATAAATTTGGACGATTTTTAAGTATTATACCATTGGACCTATTTACCATATTAATTGACCTATAGTATGTATTTTATAAATTATTTTAATTTAACATTACGTTTATGTAATTGGAAATATTAATATAGTTTCTAGGAAGATATATATTATCTCGTTTTGATTTGTTTTTATAAAAAAATACCGTATATCGTGAGCCCCCTTTACTTTTTAATAGAGCCCACCCCCCCCCCCCCCAACACTTTTAAAATTATGCCACCGTCCATGATAATACCGATTTCTATAACAACAAATCTATATCACTTTGTTTTAGCTAGCTTCTCTTTTCCAACCCATCTATACCTGCATACAGTTATAGTTATACTCTTGGCTTACAAATAATACAATAAATTGATTGTATTTTTCGGAATTTTAACATAATATAAAAACTTTTAATCTTATAATCGAAAACATTTTTTAATATTTTTTAAACATTTGATAAAAATAAAAGAAGCTTTTAATTCAACAAATATAAACTAGATTAAATAAAATGAAAATAAGTCATTTATATATACATATTAAATAAAATAACATTGAAATTGAAATTAAAATTAAAATAGTTTGTTATTTGTAAATAACGGTAAATTTATTAACTAAATAATATGTATCATACATTCCACAATTTATGATCAGTACTGTTGATTAGTCACTTTTGTTCCCACGGAAGTTTTCCATACAGTTAAATCCACCAGAAAATTCAATAAACTTTGTATGGGCATCGGTCGGTAGCAAGCTAAATCAGAAGAAATAGAAGAAGTTTGATATATCCTTTTGTTTTACATAAATATACAACATGTATGTTTTTAAATGCTGGAATAGAAAACTTATGAGCAGAACTGATATCTAGAAAAAAATCAGAGATAACATAATAAGCTGGATCTAAAATATCTACGCAAAGAATTCATCAATTTCTTATTACTTGGCTTAGTAAATTAGTCATGTCATAGAAACTTGACCAAAATCTACACAATTTTCTAAATTGAAATTATCTAAACTTATAATTACGGATTAATAAGCTTATAAAGCCTTACTAAGTCTTACTAAAGGGCTTGCTAAGTTAACTAAAAATCTGTTTCCACGGATAAATTGGTAATCTTAAAACATAAAATGGGACAACATTAATTCGTCATATAATTTAAATTAAAAGTTATTTTTATTGTTTAAATTATCATTATTTGCCAATTAAGAGAATAATTATATTACCAATTTCCTAAAATACATGAATATTTCAAATATGTTAACCAGCACAATTACCTTTTTTTGGGAACCTTTCGATTCTTATTTTTACATCGAAAACTGATGTAACGGTATTATATAATGTGATAGACACACTTAAAGTCTGGGATTTTATCAAAAATATCTGATAATATCCAATTTTATCTATTATATATTGTAGAACTTCGTGAAATATGTACTATTTCATTTGACCCTCGTATATATAATATGTAATATTTTTCTGATATATGAAATAATTTATATTCTTTACTCTATAACATGTGTAGCTTGTCAAAAATAAATATTATTCAGATTATTTTTTATTAGAGTAATTTATTACATATAAACATTAAAAATTATGGCTACATTTCATGAAATGTATATTTTCTACATTTAAAGCATGCCGTTATGACCTATTTATTCTTTCATGAATGATTACTCCATGATTCAATTAATAATTAACTAACATTCCGAAATAATTATTTTTACTTACCCTTTAGTAAGAGACAATAAAAATACGTGACGACTGACACAGATTAAATATTTGTTACTTAATATTCCTTCAAAGATTTTGTCCACCAAATAATCCACATCCAGATCTGGCATGATCCATTGATATCTAAATAAGTTAAGCATTTATATTGAAAACCTTATTTTTAACTAAAAAAATATAGAAAAGTTATTTTAAAACTGTGTTTTACTGTATATATAAAAATAGTTTACGAATTTTAACATATTTTGAAATCACAAAACCTTTTTTTTTCAATTACCTATGAAAAATTTATCTGTTAAAAATACCATTCAACAATCGAAGCTCACTAATATATTTAAATAAATAAATAAATTCAAAAATTTACTTCACAATTTACAAATTTTATAATTTTATACTCATCGCATACCGAATTTCTTACTTTTTTTATTAATAACTTTCATAATTGCTCTTATTATAAAAGTTCCATAAACACAAATCCGTGTTTTAGTTTTTAGTTCCTATATAGTAACAAATAAAATGCTTTGTAATTGGTACTTTTAGGGAATGTATTTGTGTATTTAGCTGTATAGAAAGTAAACAAATCATTTATCATGCATAGAAGATGTTAACAGATCTGTATTTACATAATATAAACAATGGGCTGGTAACAATATATACCTACTTACTACTTTGAAATTAAAATTGAAAATTATATTCTGACACACTGACAATTACGAACAATAATTACACGTTTAACAAGAGACTTAAAGTTCTATAAGAGACTTAAAGTTCAATACATTTTTGTCAAGTTGAGTTGGAAAAATTAGAAACCTTTTGACCTGTAATCGATGGTAAAATAATTATATAGGTACCAATAAAACACTCACGATGAGTTTCAAAGAAATTAACGATTTACTTCTATACTAACTCAATAAAATGTTCAACGACTTATAAAATAGAGTAATAATGAAGTAGTATTTAATCAATGAGTAAATTTATGAAATCGACGAAGCGGAACAAGTATATATAGGACACGTACTCCTAATAGTGTTAACGATTTTGATTGACATTTTTTAGAATCTTAAAATATATAGAATTAATGTCAATATATACGTCATTGGATTAAATCAAAATCTAAAATATCGATATTAAAATCTAGACTTTTTTTTAATTTCCAGACAATGAAATCTTTGAAAGTTGAAGAAACAATTTAGTTCTGCTACTTTTTAAATGTAATTTGATTTCTTACTTTGATCGAAATCCAGAAAAGAGATTGGTTTTTGTTAAATAAGGGCAGACAATAGACACTTTTATAGTATCATCCAGCTTCAAGTATTTTAATTCCATCATAAAACTCTCCAACAAAATTATGGTTGCCGCTTTGGAGGAGCAATACTCGGCCATTCGGGGAACGCCAATGAATCCCGCACTGGAAGCTATACCGACAATGTGACCACGATTTTGTCTTTGCATGCCCGGTAGAAAGCTTTTAATCGTCTATAGATTAGAATAAAATTGAGATAGAATATGGCAGTGTCTGAAAACTGTATTTTTATATTAAAATATTTTTTTTCGTAATAAAAAGAATATTAAAATGGTAATATGAGTGAAATTTGTAATTTTCTGCAGTAAATTCGACAGTTTTATGATTTACAATAATTAAATTAAATATATCGAAAATGAATATGTATGCTACAAAAGGGAAAATACTTAATTCAGGTAATGTATTTTATAAGTACCTACTTAATAACAGGTTCCAATAATTTATTTACTAAATTCATTGCTTAACTAATAAGGTTTATTAAACCTTATTAGTTAAGCAATGAATTTAGTAATATCAAAATTATTACTAATAACGCTCATTCAGAATTATAGAACTTGTGAATTTAAAATACCCACATAAAAGTGTGCGAATGTATTTATCCGAAAAGTTTGCAGAAATTCTTCCGTAGGCATATCTTTGAGCGTTTTTCCGGACACTACGCCAGCATTGTTTATTAGAAGAGTGACGTCCCCAACATCATTGATTATCTTCTCGCTTAATTTTTGGATATCTTCTTCATTTCTATTACGTATGAAATAAATTTATAGCAATTAATTGTTTTAACCTCCCATATAACGACGACTATATAACATTAAAAGATGGTAGGTTTATATTGTTTATATTACAAGATTAGAGTATTAATATATAATTATTTAAAAGACTTTGACCGGCTAATGAACACAATTAATACCAAATCACTTCAACGATATTTTCTCCAATCTTAAATTATTCCTAATATTTCAATTATCTTATATTAAATTTTATTTAAAACCTCTGTCTTATTTTCTTCAAAATTAGCAATATATTTTCGTTAGTTTATCAAGTCTAGACAAAAACATAGTTTATATCTTCATTATCAATTGCTAGATTTTGTTGTTCTCTATGCTCATAAATGTCCATAAAAATTGGTGCTTAGCGACCATTATTAAACTAACCCGCAATCACAAACATAAATATGAATATCAACTTGAAGATTCTGTTTGGCTAGAGCTTTGGTCTCCTCAAGTCCATTCTGGCTGATATCCGTAATTACCATGGCCTTGACATGCGGCGCTATTTTCAGACAGAGAGCTCGACCAATTCCACTCCCACCACCTGCAAGCGAGAGGAAGCATAACACATAATTAATTATTAAATAGTATACCAATGAATTTATTAACCACATAAACAAAAAAAATAATTAACTAATCAAATGCAAATGAGTATGTATTGTACCTGTGATAAGAGCAATGTCATTGGAAATATCTTTTTTCTTTGGACTTATAAATTGCCTAAAAAAGTTAAAGACCGCCAGTATGATGTAATAATTAATCATGACGATACAATCAGCAGTGTCCAGCAAAACAGCAATGATACCCATATTTCTGAAATTTATTTTAAAAATTGCAAATCAAAATGATTTTATTTTCAATACTTTTATTTATGAAAGCTTTTAAATCATTAAACTATATATTATCAATATACATTAGAATAAAAATGTTAATATATAATATACATATAAATATAGCAGAAAAGTAAAAATAATTGGGTGTCTATTTTATTTTATTTTATTTTGTCAATAAAGCTAATTTTGGCATTATACTTTTCCATAATGTATACATGAATTACATTTTCAGTAAACTATTATAATTAAGTTAGAATTGAATCACTTATAACTTGTATAGCAAATATATATATTTTTTTACATTTTTAGATAAATTTATAAAACGCCACATATTGCAAGCATTGTCTGCAGTGTTACAAATAGAACTGGAAAATAGTAAAAAATAAATAAAAATATTAATAATAACGTATACACTACTCACATAAAAAATTAAACTTAATTATAATTGAACCTTTAAAAATTTAACATGTCTCAATTTACCAATTTCTCTGTTTTTATAAATTAATTTTTAAATTATAATTTAAAAACTCAAATTCACTCAAAGAATGTAAATGTCCACAAAGTATTATAAGAAAATTATGACGAATTAAGGTGTGAAAAAACCGACAATTTGAAGAGAACCTACGACTATCTAACAAGTGAGTGCATGACTACGAAAATTCAAATGAGAAATGTAAAAAATTCAAATCCTGCATTTCGGCCATCGCAAACAACACATTTTCTTTATTATTGTTAGAAAACTTGAAGTAAATGGTGTCTGTTTTTTAAATACTATTTTAATTGAAAGAATTTAGGACGTAAATTGAAAAGTAGCCTTAAATCGAGGGTATGACCCTACTCAAACACCTCTATATTTACGAGTATATATTTCCTTTATAAAAGCAAATATATATATGTATGTAGATCTTGTTAAATAAATCATTACGGAAACTTTGTATTACACTGTATTTTGTATTTCGCTTTCATTCTAAAGAACGTCTTCACTGAATGAAGCCTTTTAACGATGTCATGACTTACGCGGCGGACCGTGAAGGAGGTCAGTTTACAATAGTAAAACTTATATTCTTCTGTCGTATCGTCTGTCAAATTATTTGGAAAACTGACAGCCTGTCAAAAATATTAATTAAAAACATTGACACTCGTCAATCCAATATATTGATTTTAAAATTCAATTATTTCAACATATTCGGCACTTTCAGATTTTCTTTCAAGTTCATGTACGAGGTACGCATTTTGTCAATTCTTTAAAATCTTCATTTCAAGTATTAAATTATACAAAGAATTGCTAACCGACAAACTAGATTATATCCATAATATTGCACCGGTGTTGACCGGTGTTTGTGGTCTTAGCTGACTGCCAACTTTGGAATACAAAAACATATTAAGAAATATTGTTACACGGTTAGCTAGCCTTGCAAGTGATACGACGTATAGATAGGAACATTAATCAATGAAATATTTATGTTAATCAGCAGATTTTATGTTATTTTATGTTAAATAAATAAGGGCTTTGCCCCCGAACCCGCCTTAACGGAGTACCTCTCAACAAAACACAAACTTATAAATATACATTGTGAATAATAAGCCCAATTTTCAACAGTATATTAAAGTTAATATTTATAACTTCGTATATGGTCCGAAATATATCTTGTGAACTACGCCTTTGTGCACTTTAATTTTCTCACGTAATGAGACCCGAGTTATGTAACAGTTATGTAACTATATATTAATTTCTCCTAAAACAATTACACTGGCTTCCAGTAAAAAATCGGATCGTGTTCAAATTCCTAATAATAATCCATCGTGCCATTTACAAAACAGGTCCAAAGTACATTGAACAATTAATTCAGTTTAACAATACTGGTATCAACACAAGACTATCATCTGCACCAACACTAACTTTTAAACGGTCAAATCTTCTCGGTCGCTGCCCCTATATCATTTGGAACCAACTCCCCTCTTCACTAAGATCAATATCTGATCTTGTTGTGTTCAAACGTTCTCTCAAAACACACCTTTTTACAATTTAAATTTAATGCATATCGACTTTTGTTTATTATTTAACAAAACTTTTGTACTATCATACACTGAATTTTGTGCTATGTTAAACTGCGCTACAGACATTGTTATGCAATAATGCGGCGCTTTATAAATGAATAAATATTATTATTATTATTATTATTATTATCTACAAACAGCATTAGTAAAGTGGTATTGATAGAAATCAAAAATTTGTATGTACATATTAATGTTCACTTACAATATTTATTTGCATGTTGCAAATGATTTTGATTTTTGCACACTTAATGAAGTGGCGAACTAATATCACTTGAAAGGTTATCGTTTGCATGAATCTTAATTAGCTAAATAGATTTATAGGTACAGGTAGAGATATACATTATCTACCGTTAACATTACCGTTATCTACATTAACATACGCGGGGAGCGAATGCAGATTTCGGAAAGAACAAACCGGGTTTCGTATTGTGATTCTTTTAAAAAAAATATCCATACACAGATACATTTTTCGGATTTAAAACATGACTTAAGTCCCCACAACTGTATTTCAAGTCTAACAATTACGTTTTGTTGAAGGAAATTATATTCATCGGTCAGAATAAATAACTAATGTCTGTGGGAGACTGTTTAACACAAGTTAACTATCGGATTTGACTAATTTCAATAATGTATACTAAGAATATTTTGTTTGCCGTCATTATATCTATCTATAATTATAGTCTATAAAATAAAAATAGTCAGTTATAGTTTTGAGAAATAATTGATTCTCAGTACGATTTGAAAAGATAAGACAATTTTTAAAACTATATTCTGTGATAAAAATATATGTATCAATGCATGTTAGCAAGTATTTTATCTAATATGATTGACAATTATTAATAGGTCAAATCTCAATAGGTTTCCTCTTTTTCGTCTATATGGTCAAACACATGATCCAAATCAATAATATTTAACTTCATCGCCAACCTTGTATTTTTGAATGTATAAAAATACAAGAACATAAATTAAATTGTATTTTTTTTCTGATATTTTATTTTAAAATATAAATATTAAAATAACAGAAACATCAATAATTTTATTATCTAACAAACGATTTTAACATAAACATAATCTTATTAATTATATCAAAATTAAGGATAATTTTCGCATTTAGATATGATATTATAAAGTATTATTTGATCTTTTTGTAAATAAACTCATTAAGATTTTGCTATTGATTTATTTCATTCAACAATTATCTATACATCTATTAATAATATATCTATGATCTCTACCTATGATATAAAAATAATTAATTATTTGGAGGTGAATTGCTTACTAAACCAGTTCTGAATATCATTTAACTTCGGTCGCCTAAACTATATCTGAGGTATCTGTGTCTGCTATCTAAAAACTATCATGAACATATTGCACAAGACACAGTTGTTGAAAATAATTAATCATTATGATGCCGAAATAATTTAAAGGTCAAACATTTTTGCTTTATTAAAACTATATTTTGAATAAAAAATGGTATCAAAACTCTTTTACACTATATTCATAAAAATGAAGTATTTATACATCTGACTTAATTCGTTATAGATATTAGAATACAAACCCTAGATTGGAAATCTAAATTTTAAAGTCAAATATAAAACTATAAGTACTTTGAATTCACTGTATAATTTATGCTAAATTAATTTTTATACAGGGTCGTCGTAATAGTGGGGGGGGGGGGCACAATTCCTCCAGGTATGTCTTGG
>JAUZNC010041669.1:0-17478 GCA_034780395.1 Vannuccia rotundouncinata | reverse complement strand
AAATTATATTATTTACAAAAGATTTAAATAAATACATTTTAACCAACAATATTTATTTAAAAAAAAGCATTTATTATATATATATATATTTAATGAATGCGAGCACAAAATAAATTGGTATTTCTAAACGAATATTCTATGATATTTATACAATTGTATAAAGTTATAAAATATTATAAAATTATTTTTATGAAAAGTAAAACATCTTTCAATCGTAAACACAATCTTTTCAAAACATAAAATTCATTGTATTTACGACTCCTGTTGAACGACATTTTATTACACACATTTTACAATAAACAAGGAATTATAATAATGAAAATATCGTACGTGTATTGTAAAAATAATATTTGAATGCATCAATTATAACAACTTGTTGAAAATAAAAAACTTCTTGGCAATTTACAAATGTTGGGTATAACGTTCTGAAAAACAGAAATCAGATTAACTTAAGATTGCAGTTTTCAAGCAGAGAACTTTGAAATATTCCCAGACTGAATTTTCCCAGAAATGCCACTTAAAACACTTTCCACAAAACTCCACAAATAAATATTTTTCTTAACACTAAATAGTCACTGTGAAAACTGGGGACACATTTATTACAACAACTTACAACATATTTGTCCAGAATGTTTTAACAGCTTACGATTGCGCATTATAATTCGTTCCAGCTACTCAAAAAACTAAAATCTACGTTTTATCTTTTATTATTTAGAAGATCGTTTTAAATTGGGAAACTTGAAAGCTTTCAATAATAGGTAATAGTCAAAATTTATGTATTGATCAACAAGTCAGAATAATTTCTTTTATAATTGGAAACAAATTCAGCGTGACAACAATTTCCAAGTTTGCAGGACAATTCTTTGACCACACAAGGTAAGTTGGTCATTTTCCACTAAGAATGTGTATAGACGTCTTTTAATATAAAATACTAAAGGTTGCATATATTTTATACGGAAAGAAAATTCCCCCATTCTAATTTCCGATACAGCTTAGCGTCTTTGGGTCATCGTATATTGAATTCAATCGCATGGAAAATAAGGTGATGGAACATCCTCCAATGTTCACATTAACTGACACTCCGAAATCGACTTTAGCCGTTGGGAGACCTAACTTCTGAGATAACCGATGAGGTGTTTATGTATGATTGACGGATTGTAGTGGAAATTAAAATGGAAGGTGTATAGATAGTAATTGAAAAAATAATGTTTTACTAGTTGAAGAATTTTTGTATAATAGTTTTTGTATAACCTTTGAAGTATAGTTACTGTATGTTGATATTTTGAAATATGGTCTTAAAAACGAAATCTGTTTACAAGATTGTTGGCAAGTAAATAATTGAACAACATATGCACACATGCCAATCTGTGTTCCTCGCTTAATTTAATGCTAAATAAATTGTTCAAATCAATTAAATTATTCTATTCATCAGAAAAATTTATTTTTACAAACGGAATCATTTTATTTTTAAATCCGCTTTAAATTGTTCATAATATTGTCTACATAATATAATTACAATACTTTTCAAATGATTTTGAATTGGTTTTCTCGCATTTTTTTTCCTATTCATTGATTGCATATCGTCTGCTTCTAACGTGTAATTTAGTTTCATAAAATGTAGGATATAGGAGTTATGTACGTGTCCGTCGTTAAATTTTGTGATAAGTACGTTCGTTGGGGGGAGGGGGGTATAGTTTCAAGGTTTTAGATTATGTATAGTCGCTATATTTCAGCCAAATACATTCCAAACAAGCATCGAAGATTAATCAGATAAATAAATAAAGAAGTTTTCTTACATACCAACGAAGGTCAGACTTATTTAAATTAAAATTAAGATAAAACATCATTTAGATTTTTCATAGGATATGTTATTGGTTTAGAGGTTTAGATTAATCTTTTATTCGGATAACCATTAGTATAGATATGCTTAACAATAATTAAAATAGTATAGTTTGACAATTATAATATCATTCTAAATAAATCAAACCGACCATTTAAACTATATACCTATAATATGAGAATGACGTATTCTTAAGAAAAAGGAATTCATGCGTGAATATAAAAAATAATAATATTACGTTTCTTTTTAATTATTAACTTTCTCTAAAAGCATCTCAAGTATCTTCAAAATTAACAAAATTATTTTTCTTTTGAGAGTATATCTTTGCTATTTTTATATATACTAATAACAACGAAATTAATAAATATAACGAAAAAGTCTATATAAGGACAATTATTGATTGATTTTAAAAAAGATTTTTTTAAATTTATAGTTATCATAATTATTAACGCAATTCTGTTACATTTTAACAAGCAATATAATTAAGACAATTCAATCAAATCCCCAATTCAACAATGTTCAATAATTACCCTATAGATTTAATTTGTTTTCTGACAATCAAATTATTAGTGTTTTATTCGATTGGAACACCATTTGCAATAATATACATTGCCAATCGATTGAAAAAGGCAATTTTTCGAGGCGCTTTCAGTGTATAGGGGTGTTTCCCTTTTTTTAAAATGTATTATGTTTTGGGTGGTCGTTTGTTATATAATATATTTCATTATACTTGATAAAAGAGTTGATTTTAGAAAGACCTCTAAACATACTAAAAATTCTGAATTTTTTATTTAAAATGCATTATTTTATAAAATACTAATTTAAACTTCCCTGGGGAAAATCAGTATATTACGCGACGATATTGGATTCGTAAATAATTTTTATTAAAGATTAAGAAACAAAATAAATAATAAGGAGTGGACTTTTCTTCTTGCTTTTCAAATTTTCCCACAATATCTATTGAGCTGTCATATTGAAGTTGAAAATGTTTCCTTAACAACTGACAAAACTATGGAAATTCATGGTTCTCAGCCTCAATACATCAGCACTCAACTGTGTGAAGCGAGACTCAGGAACACTCAACCAGTTATGTTGTCGGCTTTTATAGGTGCCTTCAACAATGTGATGAAATTCCTTAAGAATTTATTCATTTCCTACAGTAAGCAAAAAAACTTGTGCTAATTTCCGTAGTCTGCCTTCATAGAATAGAATGTTGGCAGAAAGATTAAGTAGTCATGTCAAATACCGGATACTGATCATCTGCTATCGAAGTTGTATGAAATCAATAACGGTAGCTATTAGCAGTCTTAATCAAAAGGACCGAACTTGATTTTGCAAAGGTGAAATCTGTGTAATATATTTTAAAATGTTATCTTAAATGTTAGTTACTTTCGGCAATATAGGGACATAAAAATTTTTATTTTTGAAAATATTTCGTCAGTTTTATTGATTTTCACTATATTACCAAAATATAGACGTTTTTATTTCGAAAATTGAAAATTTATTAATATTGATAATTGTCGATGAATAATTAAAAAATGTAATGAGTTATTTGATATTTACGTAGTTTTGTCAATTTTGTCTTCTAATATGAAACATAATTATTTCTTCAAAAGGTAAATCTGACAATAAACAAAGAAACAAAAAGATTTTTGCCTCAAGAAAAAGAAATATTATTCTTCTATATCCACATTGATTCCCATCGACAACCCGGGAAAATATTTACCTAAGAACTGAGTGTCGTATTTTATGAAAAGAAATTCAATGAATCATTTATCACTGCACCGCTTTAACTTTCCATGGCAGCCTAATATTATAAGACGAGAAAAATATAGTTATTTATTTTCGTTTTCATGAATTCTATAATACAATCCTTAAAAATAATTAAATGTCATTTGATATATAGAGATACTTGGGATGAGAGGTGACGCATTGCAATGTTGGTTTTTATAAGATGTTTTATTTTTAATTAGTCGGTTCTTAAGATTGTGAGATATTACATTTTTGTAAGAGGAACTCCCAATATGCGGTTATATACCGACATTAGAGGAAATATGTTCCGATCAAGATATTAATAGAAAAAATTATATCAACTCGTTTGAAAACAAAAATTATTATATATTATAGCGGTTATTTATCTTTCTTCTTTGATCTAATGTAACAGTTAAAAACTTTTAAAGCGTATTAAAAAACCCATTTACAGTTTAAGTTTTTTTTAGAAATAAAAACCAAACTGTTCTTTTCACTAAATAAAAAAAGGTATTTTAAAATCACATCAAACTAAATCGTTAGATAAATTAGAATACTTATTCATTGAATTATTAATTTGAATTTTATGCTTGACGATTTGAGTTATATTATAAAATATATATAACAAATTTCTTTTGTAACAATCTATTAATTGTTTTAATTAATGAATACATTTTTTGGAAAATATTTGAATAATTGTAATATAACTTATAATAAATTAAAAGAATAAAATATAATTTCCTTTTAAAAAATATTTGAATAATAATTGTAATATTACTAAGAATAAATTAAAAGAATACAAATTTCCGAAACGATTTTCAGTTCAATACATTAGTTTAAAAAAATAAGTTTTTCGTTTTAATTATTACAAACTGTTAATATACAATTTTTTTATGCATATCAAGTATAATTATTAATATTCAAATTAGGTATGATATGTTATTATTATCAACTTTTACTTAGAATTAAAAAAATTATCTAAACAACTTAGTCAAGCGCATGCGCTAACAAAAATTGTAACATTTTTAAATTTACGCATATAATATAGATATTATAGTTCTATTTTATATTAGATAAATAATCAATAATATAGATACTATAAATATTTGATGCAAATATTGCTATAAAATAATTTTAGTCACGGATAAGGACAAAGATATTAACTATTTAATACCTTCGGGTATGACTATAAATTGTCAGTTTATAAAACCAATATTACTTTTGACCTCTCCCCACTATAAAAAAATTGTGAAACGAAACAATACATAGCATCAATCTGCATCAATACATAGAAATATAAATGATAAAAGTGAACAAAATTAAGTCATATAAAATAATACGCAATTATAAATCTTTTTTAAAATGGCAATTTTGACTGTATTCTTTATTATTTTTTTAATAATCACATTATAGAAAAAAAGTTAATTAATATTTATTTTCTTTAAGTTTAATTTCATCCAATAATTTTAATACGACATGATCTTTATGAAAATTTTCCAAATAGATTATTACAAGTTAAAATACTTGGATAATTACTACTGTACATTTGAACACTTTACAAACTATACTATTGATTTATTCAGAATAATAAAAATTATGGTGAAGTCTTACACACTTCAATTAATATTTAATCAAAGATATTTATATAGAGTCATTTTTTCCTCAAATAAAATGAACGCAAACATTATTTAAATTAATAAAATAAATGAAAGAAATGTTTTTAGAAATTGAACTAAATTAAAATAGCCTCATTTCTGAAATTGTATTCAGTTCTTCCTTATAGTGGCATATCGTGACAATATTGAAATATTCCACTAGATTTGGTCCGACCAGTTATAAGGAATATGAAAAAATCATAACTGATCAACTTCTCACCTTCTCCTGCAGCGTGTTGGTCTCTCTCATCAGTCGACGCCTGTCCTGGTCGACACCACTTCACAGGACAGAGAAAGGATGAGAACCGCGCAATTCGAATGAGAACCAGTCGATAGCCCTCTCGGTAGGCGTCGGAACAAACTAGATAAATGAAGGGGTTGAAGACCCCGGAGAGAGTGGTGCTGAGCAGGGCGTAGAGGATTACCGGTGGAGGAATGGGGAACCGGAGGAAGAGTAGAGTGACTGCCACCTGTGATCGGAAGGTGGGAATAGAGGAAAGAATTATTAAAGTATACAATTTTTACAAAATTTATCAAGTTGAGATAATATTATTTGAAGTTTAATAAGTTTTCTAAATGAATGTTTACAATTATATTTATGTCAGTAAAGGCTCTTATTATAATTATGTTTAATCATTTACTCATTATTCTATTTACAAAGTTCCATCTTTTTATCATTATATATAATTTGCTCGGAAAATAACTGAAATATCTCCTATAGCTTTACATTTGATAAAGTAAACATCTAGAATTTAGACTTAGAATTAAGTAAAACATCAATCAAAAAGTCGTTTCCTCATCAAAAAATAAATGTCAATTAGATTATTCATAATATATAGTGTTTTATATAATAGATAAAAACGACGCACTGAAGATTTGCGTGATTACGTTATCCTCATACAGAATTGATCGGATTGTTGTCCATCACCATTTCAATTTATTTCTTGTAGGTATATAAGTCGATTTCTAATTTGCAATATATCTCCGCACTGACTGCGTCATATTTTGGTTGTTAAAGGCGATAGTTTGTTATTACTATGATCTAATTTTTAGTGGGAAAAAACTACTCTTATACAGAGGTAGACATTTGCTTGTAATTCTTCATGCGATTCCATCAAATTACGACATTGATTGACATCAGGGAGGGAAAAGTTCTTCCCTTTCAGGCTTTCGTATTCTTACACCCATTGTTGACATTCCACACGGCTACGCTTGGCCGACTATTCCTCTTGGGACACGGGACAGAAAAGCCCAAAACTTTACTGCCCTTGAGAGTATATAGGTATGCTATTCGGCAACGCGATTTGCAGCTTAGAACACCATAATTGGGTGGAGCTGAGGAGAGAGTTGGGAGCCACATATATACTCCATCAGTGCGATACAATCGTCTCATTCCAGCATCTTCTCCTTTGGGGATATAAAGTAGCCTGACTCTCTTGATTTCATACTCAATTTGCTCGGCTGACTAATTCACGAAATGTCGTCCAAATGCAATTAGAGAGAGACAGACTCTATGTGACTCAGTATATAAAAGAGAGAGCGATGTGGGTATGCTATATGCCTATGTGTGTTTAGAGGTGCTGCCTCTCTAAAACGCAACCATATCGAAAAAGAGATTGAGAGAGGAGGTGGAGATTGCAGTGAGAAGTCTACAATGAGTACAGGGGAAGGTAGACTCTATCTCAAATTAGTAGGTGTGTCAAAACAATCGACTATTCCCCAGAGTACGCAGAGAAAGTCTTCTATATGCCTGGAAAAAACCTCTTCAAAAGTAGAATTGTGAAAGAGGTAAGACTTAGGGAGGAGACCGTTGGAGACAATTCGAAGAAAATCGCAATGATAGAGTGGAAGGTGATTTTTAAATTGAAGGCGAAACCTTATGCGGTATTTAGCTTTAGCCTGTGTTGACTTCCTTTTATGGGAGGTTACATAATAGAGATAGAATGCTCCCCAGAAACTATGGAGACTCGACTTTTTGTCCAAGTCAAGCGGAGGAGCTTCCGTGGGATATAGACTCAACATGAAAGAAAGGGGTGACTCATACTTTGAATGCATTACAATAATTGAAGACGGTTATTCGGTTATATCCTTATTTATATGAGTAGAAATATAATATTAGTTTATTTTCTCAAAGTGTTCGACTCTAAATATTGACATTGTGGTTAAAAAGGGTAAATTTAGTAGTGTTCAATATTTTAAAACTTCAGTTAACATTGAAATATTTGATTCTATTTACTTTAAAAGGTACATTCACTGATAGTTTACTGATGTAAATTATAATATTATATCTCTTTTTGCAAAATTTTCAATTTACTTATGATTATGGGTCTACATAGCGTAATCTTAAGCAATCCATTTTTGTCGAAAGTGTACTTTTGTATTAATATGGAAATTAGCTAGCTTTTACTCAATTCTATTTTCTTAAATTTTAGTTACGTTCAAAATAGATTTACTATTTAATAATATTAATATGGTATTTAGATATATAATTTAAAATAATATCGAAAAACCGTGAAGGAAAAGTATAATAATTCCAACTATAATTGAATGGGATGTATATATCATTCAAAATACTTGGTTGGCAGGGCAGTGTAAATCTTTCATATATTCAATTCAATACATAGGTAATATAACTCTTGATTTATTATATAGCGTTTACTCCGAATATAAATTATGTATAATCTATAATTTTCATTTTATTCCGCGATGGAAATATTAAATATCATATATAATTTTTCAAAATGGTTTTTACCAGAATGATATATTTATGAAGAAGACATTTTATAGATAACAAATGTAACATATAGTTCGCCTTGAATTTTGTATTCTTTGTCATTAGTGAATGAATAAAACTAGTTTTAATCCAAATATATCGTTTTTCAAACATAAAATGATAAGTAAGATATAGTTGGATTCTTCAACCATTTTTTATTAATAAATGTTTTCCAATTTATTAACAAATTTGCGTGTCGTATACATAGACTATTAGATTTTAATTAAATTTTAGATTGCAGATCTAGTAGTGTTTATTAGTGTAATGTCTATGGTCGTATAATTAGATTATTGTAACAGCCTTCTCTTCAACTTACCAAACATACATCTTAAGAAAATTCAACATATTCAAAATACTGAAGCTCGTATTCTAACTATATAGAACTAAATTTCATGGACATGTTTCACCAGTACTCTTCGAGCTTCACTGGTTACCTGTTCAATTTCGTATCAAGTACAAAATTATTCTCACTACGTATAATGTGATCAATAATCAATCCCCTTCATATCTTAAGAAACTTGTTTCAATACAAACATCAAGTCGTACCCTCCGCTCCACTAATTGCACTCGTCTCTCTGTTCCGAAGATTCACACACACATACAGTTCCCGATCCTTCTGTCATGCAGCGCTTATACTCTCTGGAATGATCTGCCCCAGAACATTAAATTGGCTTCCTCCATTAGCATATTTAAATCATTATTAAAAACATATATTTTCAAAGCTGCCTTTAATTAACTCACATAATTTACTCGTATAAACATATTTTTCCTTGACTGTATATATTCATAATTCTGATTTGTTGCGTTTAGTGGAGCTCTGCTTTTAAGCCCTTTATAAATAAAATTTTATTATTAATATTATTATAATGCATTGAAATGTTTCTCGAAAATTGTTTTTATAAATAAGTAAATTTACACGCTATAAATAATATCTTGGTTTACCGATATTTAAAATTACACTTGCAATTTTTTTTTAACTATAAGTGCATAACAATTAGTTATTTAATTTTTATTAAAGAAAGTTTAAAATAAATTCCATGCTGATTTTTATTTAATTGTTTACATAACTTATTTTTTTAATTAATTTATTTTTCAAAATTGCAGATATTAAATTGGTTTTCGCTATATGCGTACGTAATAAACTATAAAAACAACAACTTTTTTATCTTGAACGTTTTATTTTGAATCTTTTCCGGCCATCCAAAAAACTAGTTTGAATCACTGTTTACCCAAACAGATAAGAATTTCCTCTGACCTTAATTTTTACAATGAATATGAAGCCGTTGAGATTTATTATTCATGTATGTTGATTACGTTATATTATTCATCAGATAAATTATGGCTTATACCTCTATTATTCCAAAATATTTCAAAAGGTTTGTTAGATTGGAATTTAAATCTTTTTAATTAGATGATTTAATCTTGAATTGTTAACAATTGTAAAATAATCAATATTGCGTGGCAATTATTAAAAATCAATACATACCTAAATTAAATTAAACAACTATTTTAAAAACAGGTACACATTAAAAATTCACACAGATTTAGACTAAAAATCACTCCAATTCATTGATTTAAAGATTAAATCATTATTCGTTTAGTTTAAATCAATGACTTATATATTAATTATCTAGACGGGCAAACTGACCAATATTCAATAGTAATAAACGTCCGCGGAGGAATATATCTATATATTTTACTATCTACTGTACTCTGTATCGTATAACTGGATAGATTATTTCAATAGAAAATGCTGTTATTTATAAACCTTTATTAAGCACAAAAAAATTCAAAATTTTTAATTTAATATTGATTATTATTTATTTATATAATTTAGATAATGTACGCTACAGTAGATAGTAAAATATATATGGTAAATTAACTGATTTATGGATTTCCATGCAATTCAGAAAGTACTCAGATGCTTCGCATCCTCGTACTTTTTAAGCATGGAATTCCTAAAATCAGTTAATTATCATAAACATCGATAATCAATGCCAAATTGATGGGCGGAGTTCAACATTAACTTTAAAATTAAGGAAATTTATAAATTAATCGATTAATATTGATTGAAAACCCTCTTTAAAACAAAACTAATACCGTATATAACTGAAATTCGCTCTGGACGTTTTTTGATCAGTTTGGCGGTCTAGATAAATTAATAATATATAAGTCAATGGTTAGAATTATATAAGAAATAAAAATAATCTTATTTATAATCTTATTTCTATGGTTAGAATATATTGAACAACGTTTTGTTTATTTTTTAATTAAAATTATTCAATTTATTATATAAAAATATATTTTATATAGTAATATTTATAAATTTAAATATTTTCTTAAAAATTAAAACAATCTTTAGCTTCATGATGTTTATCTCAAAAAGAAATTTTAATGGATTTCTCACGTGATTAGATATTTAAATGATTTAATATTTTTGTAGATTACTCTTCAAAAACGCTAATTGATTAAGTAACCTTGCAATGAGCGAAACCTTAAATATCTTAATGAATTAATGGATGGCGTGTTAAGGATTTTGTCGTTAAAGAACCTTGAGGATAAAAAATAAAATTTTAGAAAACATTTTATCAATTAACTAATTATTATCAGAAAATCTGAAAAAATATATTTTTTAATTTAGTTACAAAAAACTTTAAAGAAAATTTTTAATAACCTTAATTTTTTAATTGATTTCAATCATTTTAAAGGTATGTAACATGTAGAACATCAATAAAATATATTGACGTCAATACATTAAAAAAATGTTTCAAAGTTCAATTCTGGCAAAGAACAGAGTTTTTGTTCGTCCTAAATAAATTTCACTAAATGATTTATCAAAGATTTATAAAATTATTTGGGTTCTGTTTTCGTAATATATTTTATTTAGTAATTGTACTCTATGTTATGTTTTACTTCATTTGTAGAATTTGTGATAATTTTGTTCCTATAATCGTATTATAAACTTAGATGTTAAATGGTTACTGTTATAAAACAAACACAAATGTGAAAAGTATATATTCAAGTTTTATAAAATATTTAATCAAATCATAAATAAAATCATTAATAAAAGTCACTATAAAGGTTTCAACTTCTAGTCAATGCCTTCATAATTATACTTTCCATTAATTCACGAGCGATATTTTCCATAATTGACTTTTATAGCACTGGGCTTTTAAAATACAAACCCCTAAGATTGATATTTCTCTTTGGCAATTGGTTTGCAAACCATCCTCATTGACTGACATCCAGAAAGTCTTTTGAGAGTACAAGCACAACTACAAGGGCTCCCCGAATGCAACAGTACTGCACTGTACTCTAAACTGAATTCTTTTATAAACTATTGCACTCTTTTTTATGAATCTGACCGTTAAGTTTCTGACTTGATCGATCGATAATTATTGCAGTTAACTCAACTGTCAGAAGTAGTAAATGTCCCCAAGAGATGCACTTCACCCGCTCTGATTCAACTTATTCTTGAAATATAGGAACTTGACAGAGAAGAAATATTTTTCCTGTGCCGATTGAAGTACTATAACCGTAGACTAATTTCGTGAATATTATAATTTTATTTTGTGTTTGTACTCAAGATAATCTCTTTTTCAAAATATTTAAATTTATGCGATCAAATATTTTAGATGAATATTTGAATTTTTTATAAAATATTTATTGACTGATTGTACCAAATTACTTTAAAATCAGATGTAAAAATCTATTGTAAAAACATGTACTATGAATATACTTCACAATGTAATAGTATATTTAGAATTGACACGTCCAAAAAAATGATTTATATCTTGTGAAAAACTTTAGAAATATCTATAAAAAAAATCATCAAGATGTGTGTATTCTAAATAGAATAGTACTTCTGAAATAATATTATTTTTAGTATATTTTTAAAATTGTGATTATTTTACTTGTAAGGATTTATATATGAGATCCTGTAAGCTATATCTAGATACTCAAAGTATTTTGGAATGATTTGAATATTCCGATGTCCATATATTCGGGGGATTTTTAATTTACTATCATTGTTAAACCGCATATCTCAATATATGTATATTATAGTTAGTTCAGCTATCATCGTCACCATTCTAATTTTTTGACTGGAGGAATTGTAACGTAGGACGCTCATGGTTTTGTTAACGCGGAAGGACTAATTCTATTACCATCCAGAAGAGGATGTATGTCCCGGCGAGATCGCTTGGATACGTCGGTTGGCTTGACTGGCTAATTCAAGATTCACTTCTTCAAACGCAATTATTTCAGATGGGAAGGCAGACTTGCAGAGGTTGTCTGTACACTCTCTTTGGAGGTATAGCGGTGAAACCGGGCAAAATAGAGTGATTCTTTGACAAGCGTTTTAAAGCAACTTATTGATTTGGCACTGAAAGCTTGACAATATGCGAGCTGGATTCTCTCCTATATATATATATATCTACACATACACACGGTTTTAGTAAAACGCCAACTTCTTAAAAATATAATAAGTTCATGACATTTGACGAAATTGTTTTTTTGATAAGTCTCAAAAACTTCAATTCTCCAAATTCCCTCAAAAAATTGCTAGCGTTTAGATCAATTTAAAGATATTGTAATATTTTTGAATTCAACTTTTAATCCGATTTTAATAATTTTATTTAAATTTAATTGCTTCAAGTTAAATCTATACTGTCTCTATTAATGAAAACGTTCAGATATTTATAAGAAATTAACAGAATTATAGGAATCCGAAATACAGTAATTTTATTTTGAAAGAACGCAAAAAGATATTAAAAGGATTATTTGAATATATTATAAGATAGTAAGAATTGTATATATAACCTGTGACTCATCTATATAAGCAAATAAAATTTATTAGTCCGAAAAGATAGCTTCCATCCACTAAATTAACCACACAATAACAATTTAATTTCTACACAAAAAAACAGTATGAAAATTGTGTGTTTATTAGAAGTGTAATTTGATCATTAATGGATGAACCGGACCGTTATATATATAATATATTTTGTAATAATGCATAGGATAACATTTTTAGATAATGTTTAAAATACCCACTTTTTATAAATGTAGAAATATTAACTAAAATATTTCAGCAGCTCATTTGTATTCATTGTAAAATGTCAAATTTATTAATTGTTTAAATTTGTCGTTTGTTAAATGGGTTATTAATTAGCTTAACATGACTCATTTATATACATGTACATTCTTATAACAATTAATGTTTAAGGGCAACTATAACAATATAATATGCTTATGTGTAATAAGATGAAGCATGGGTTAACTTTCTAAAACATAATAAAAACGGCACGTTGACAGAATTGAGTCAATGAATGAACAATAAGATACTTTCAACTATAAAATTATATAGAAATGAAAACAACGTTTATGTATAATTAAAATTCTATAATTAACATTCGTCATTTTATTCGTCAATATTATATTGATTCCAGATAATTAGTTAGGAAGATTTAACAAATAAATGGCTAAAAATAACTCCCCAACTCAGCTCGTAAACTATCGAACACATTCAATCGTCAGACATTGCGTTATTTACTCATTAATAAAAAACGAGTCTCCAATTTCTAGAAACCATATAAACATTCCCTATAAAATGACATTCCATAATAAGTTCAACAAACGTGACAACTAAAAAGGGTCTTTCTAATTTCGTACTTACAGTTTAGTAAAAAAAATTTTAATATCTGAAATAAACGATTTTATTTTGACCTGCAGAAATTTTTAATTAGTGGACAATCATGTTCCTTTTATTTAAAACCATTTTTTAACTATAATCACAAAATCCACTATTTCAATTTACACAACTTTTTCGTTGCTCCAGTTTGACAAAACATCTTGTGACAATGGGTGTCTGCAGCGTAACAAAAAATGAATGAATCTCAAATAATCGGTCTTCTTTTATCTTCTTCTTGATCTTGCTCTTCTAATCTTAGCGTAAATTCCTTTCTATACCAAAACGACAACTTTGATGTTCAACTATAATATAAAAAGAAGCGCAGTGGTGGTGCACATTGAAGTTTCTAACAATTTGTCGTTGTTACTCAAGTTCTAAAATTAGCTTGATATAGAGCTTGATCCTGCAGTTTGTTCTCTGCTTTATCCCCATTTCTCGATTAAAAAATAATTTATCATTATTTACACTGTTTTTAGATTAGAAAATCCTTTTATTAACGTCTTTTTTACAGTCGTTAGCTGTTACATTTAACTCAATTATGGAACCTATCACAAAATATTGTGTGACTGAAGAAGTATTTTTGTTATTGTTGCTTCTTACGTATAATAAAAACTATACCCATTAGACTTTTCATCGCTAAGGCTATAATTATTATCAATGTAAAGATATGAAGTATTTATATGGATTTTATATTATAATACCGTTGGTAAAAGTTAACCTCCGAGAAAAAAAATCAAAATATTCTGAAATATAAGGTTTCAAGATATAAATTTTAAACATTACTGAATATTTATGTTTCTAAAAGTTAAATGTTTCAATAAATAAGTATAATTATAAAGATTTTGTAATTTTATTTAAGTATTAGAATTCCGGGCAAATCTAAACTTACCAGAGTTGGTATCCAAGTACAAAGATAACAGAAACTGATAAGACCCAACACTCGACAAGTCTGGAAGAAGGCCGAAACCTGTGCGTCACCACGAAATCTATGCAGGTCTGAAATATCGCTGGATGTTTCGAACTCTACTGAACGGATCGGTTCCTCCCATAGAGCGGCGGATTTGGTTCTCAGACATCTCCAGAGACAGGCCAGAGTCACATTGGACAACACAACTCCGCAGAGGCAAAGAGCGGCTAAACTTACAAAAACATAAAAAAATACAGACTCGGAAAGATTCCTTGGCAACCGGGCGAGCCAATTGACACAGAACCGGGAGGCCGTAGCATCACTGGCCTCAGGGGCCATGTGAAACAAGGGCACCATGGCCACCCCAACAGCGGAGAGAATGACACCAGCACACAAGGTCAAGGTTCGTTTAGTGTGAAGTCGCTCGATACAAATACCCCGGGCAGCTGTTCCGTGTGGCAGATATCTTCCATTGTCGCCGTCCGGATTATGGGGACCAGACGGGCTGTTGGTTTGCTTGCCTGTGTGCCGACAAAGGTAGCTCATAGCTCCGACTCGATCCAGGCACATCAATACGATCAGGATCATCGAAGAAACCTGCAGCGTGACACAGAGAACTTGATAAAAGAGACACAAGGGTTTTCCTCCATACCATTCTCCGGTTGCGTAGTGTAGAACCCAGATAGGCCCTGGAATCACTACTGAAAGGACATCGCAACAGCTCAGGACCAAAATGATGAGATCTAGATTAGATCTTGTTAATCTCGTCTTCACGAGTAATACCACTAGAATGGGTAGAAAGTTTCCGAAGACAAGGACAATTTCAGCCATTATAGTCAAGGCGGCCGAAACATGTCTCAGCGGACCGGAGACTTCGTAAATCGAAGACCTCCCTGAGCTTCGATAATACGACGGGGGTCGACCATTAGCATCCGCTTCTGGCATTGTTGGTCGCGTGGTTTTTATTTGTAAAGAGGCCTGGAGTGGGTTCTCTATTGTAATAACTCAGTCAAAACATTGAATAGAATATTCTTTTCGTTTTATGTCAGAAAGCGAAGGTATAGAAAGAAGCAGATACTCCCGTAGAGACAGATCTGAAGCCCCTTGGAAGAAATATTATAGTGTTGTGTCTGTTTAAGTTGACTTCCTGAATGATAATACCATAAAAATCTTTCATCCTTTTGTGTAATCTCCTCCTCAAGAAGTACCCTTCTATTTTTCCCAGGGTCAACTACTTGTGAACAAACCAATCAAACGCTACTTCACAGCTTCAAATGTCTCTTATTTGCTTATGGATTGTGTTTCTTCTTCTATCATCGATAGGCAAGTGCTTCAACCCCTCCCTCTTCTCCTCTCCATGACTTCTGCTTCTTTGGGTGTATTTAACAGAGATTATATTCCCTAATTGAACATAATGCGACGTTATTTTTAGTACCATTTTAAAATTGTTTGTTTAGTTTTTTTTTTTTAATAAATTTAGAAATTTTATGACGAAATTTATTATGATTTTTAAATGACTTAATAATTGTGTTGGCTTCTGTTTAAAAGAATGAAATAATTAAAAGAATTCTATTTGTGTTGATCGTTGCGCACATGCGTCTTCAGTAAAATACCTTTAACATTATAACAATAATAATAATTAGTGTATATTTGAAAAAAAAATAGTAGTCGCAAAAGTTCAGCAAAGATACATAAAAGCAACATGCGGGAGGTTAAATTGTAATCATTATACTATCGTATAATGTAGTGCAGTACCCAGTGTAGGGCCCCACCCCATTACTTCCAGCCAAAATCATTGTTTAATTGTAGAGTTATAATTTTTGTAGGATTTATATTTATATATATATATATTTATAGGATATATCTAAGATAATTCTGCGATAAAATTCTAATTTATTTTATAGAATACTAATTGAAATAAAATCATGACCAACTTAAAATTTTCTCAATTTTTATAAACCCCGATGACTCTTCTGAAATATGTGTGCTGAATTGTATATTAAAACCTTCACAACAAAATTTTCAAATATTAGCATCCAATTATTATACGAAATATAATTAATTACTAAAAGAAAAATATGATTAACTTTATATTGTTCAATTACATGCACCTAAATTGTTCATTATAGTTGAATTCTGGAGAACAATTTCTATTCATTGCAACTTTATAATTGAAGTTCAGATTAATTAAAGGGCCAATCTTAACCCTCCCTATCCTACCCGGGCTATTGAACGTACTACTCAGAATTAGGAGTGGTCCGATTCGGCCCACTCCCTATAATTTTTGTTTTTTGGTATAGACGTAAACCGAAGTGTTTTAGACTTGTTTCCGATAAAAAATATTTTACATTAAAAAAACTTAATGAAAAATTTTTTTAATGTTTAAATTAGTTTTTTTTACTGTTTAAATTAGTTTTTTTAGTCATAAAATGTGTTTACTATTTTATTTATTTACTTATTTATGATACATTTTATTATTATACTTTTTGTTTGCACTATTTTACTATTTTATGTATTTTACACTAGTCGGAATGCCAATTGATAATTTCTACTTATTTCTAGTGCTATTATATATTTATAAATCAATAAAATTATATTGTTATTTTTTTATTATTCTGAATTTCGGTTTCAAAAATTGTTTTCAAAAGATACAAATTTGTTTATATAAACTGGAATGTTAATTTTTTTTAATTGTGTTAAAAGTTGCGGAACATAATTATATGAAAATCTGTGGACCTCATGTTGCCGCGTCTTCTATATAAAAACTTCAGTAAAATAAAAGAGCGCGGGCCGATTTGCCAGCCCTTCCTCACCCCTCACCCCCTCACCCCCACCCCCTCACCCCCACCCCCTCACCCCCAC